>JANIPN010000002.1:8645254-8656437 GCA_027478595.1 Erythroxylum anguifugum
GGCTATATCTCTCAATCTTTCATGAAAATCTCCAATAGTCTCATTCTCATCCATCTTTAGCTCTTCAAACCGCACAACTAATATCTGCAGTTTTGATGATATCACAAATTTAGACCCTTCATGAATAGTCTGCAACATGCCCCACGCTTCTTTTGCCGTTTCATATGCTGAAATCATTGAGAAGCGTCCTTTGTCAACAGCACTGAATATCGCATGTATTGCTTGTGAATTTGCCATAACACTTTTTTCTTCTTGTCTGGTCCATTCAGATGAATCTTTCTGAATTGTCTCTCCTTTATCATCAACAATCATTGGATGAGTCCAACCGTGTATTACTGAATACCAGGTTCTTGTCCCCTGAGATTGAATGAAAAATTTCATCTGGGATTTCCATGACAGATAATTTGATCCATCCAACAGTGGAGGTTTGGTAATTGATGCGCCTTCTTTCATAGCCATATTTGCGAATCTCGGATCTACACCAACTTGCTACCAAGTTCTGAACTGGTGACCCTCTCTAATACTAATTGAAAAACCAAAGGGGGTTAAATAGTTTCGTAAACTTTCTGAAAATTTCCTTGGCACCGATTAAATATAAAAACAAGCAAAACCGGAATAATACAAACACCAGAAATTTGGTAACGCAGTTCGGCACACCTTGCCTACGTCTGCGGGGCCCTCACCCAGCTTAATCACTTTCACGAAAATACAATAGAATTAAACAAGACTTTACTGAGCCGACCCACTCAACCCTTGACACTATCACTCAACCTCACTTCCCGTGAAAGAATTTCACACCCAATAGTACGACCGCCTCGTACTAACCTTGTCAGAGGATTTGTCTAACTACTTTCACTCAAAACAATAATAAATAAAATAACTCAAGTATTTGATCAACTGAAAACTAAATAACAAAATACTTGAGATAAAAGAAAGACTTCCCTATGGTATTTTTCTTCTCGAAATAACCTAGCTGAAATTCTCCACCATAGCTCACTCTTTCTTCACAGAAAAACAACTTATGGTGTTTCTTCAATTAATTGCCAAGACTACTTCACTGAAGATTATCTTCACTGTATCATCAAATCAAAACGTGCACAACGCTTTGCTCACAAAATAACTTCACCGTCTATTTCTTACCAGTCACGTTATTCAGCTGATCTATTCATATGTGCCGCAAGCTGTGTTATTATTCATGGACACATTACGCACGTCTCATCAATACACCAACATTAGCAAGTAGACTTCTACTCTCAATCAAAGACGTGGGATCAAAAAAATAATCATATGTGAGGACCCACCTATGAAAACTCACTCACTGCACACACCAGATCACTAGCCAGCCGTAGGTCTACATCCCACTCAAAAGCATTCTTGTGTATTTCCAGAAAAGTGAATTAATTCACAATGAAAGTTACCATTGTGCCCTTAACCCTTCAGCCACTTTTTAAACTTGCGTAATCACCAATGCTTCTTCCAAAACAAGGAGATATGCACATATATAGATAGACTTCAAAGATTCCACCGAAATAAATGCAATCTTATATGTCCAATTTAAAATGTCAAAATTAAATAAAAGAATATATAAAATATATTCTAACAGGTATCTTGAATAAAATCCCATCGAAGTCGGTCATATGCTTTTTTCAGATCCACTTTGATGGCTAGGTACCCTGTCTTGCCCTTCTTCTTTCGCTTCGAGTGAATAACCTCCTGGGCGATGATAATATTATCGGTTATGTGCCTACTTGGTATGAAACTGCATTGGTTCGCCTTTACGAGGCGATCCATGTGTGCTTTCAACCAATGAACAACAACTTTAGAGATGAGCTTGTAGAGCACAGTGCAAAGGCTAATCGGTCGAAACTGAGAAATATTTTGCGGAGATGGGATTTTGGGAATTAAAACTAGAAGGGTTTGATTCAAATCCTTTTCCCATCTTTCCAGCCTGAAAACTTGCTGTATAAACATCACCACTTCTGGCCCTACCTTCCCCCCATTGATTTTGAAGAAATAGCACATTGAACCCATCAACGCCAGGGGCTTTGTTGGGATTCATACCAAAAACCGCACTCTTGATTTTAGTTTCATGAACTGGAAGATCTAGATCATGAATTCTGCCGAAAGCGACGGGAAAGCTCCTGAGATCGGAAATCGATTGTTATTCCCGTCTTTGTTAGTATAAAGTTGGACAAAAAAAGTATTGACTAAAAGACGCAGTTGTTCCGGATTAGTAATGAGATTCCCAGTGGAGTCAGTGAGCCTTTCAATCCTTAATTTCTTTCTTTTAGATAGAGTGATAGTGTGATAATATTTGGTATTCCGATCACCCTTCTATATCCATTCACATCGGGCTTTCTGGTGCCAAAACATTCCCTCCTCGCACAATACTTGCAACAAATCTCCGCTCAGCTTTTCCTCCAGTACTAAAAGCGAATCCATATTATCGACATTCATTGCCCACTGAATTCCTTCCAATTGGGCTAACAGCCTTTTTTTCCTATGGAAAATATTTCCAAAAACTTGCGTATTCCATCTCATAAGATGGTTAAAGAGATGGGCTAATGATTTACTCATCGTCTCCTTTGCTGGTAGCCAATGTTTGGCAACCACATTGTTAAATCCTGCATAAGTGATCCAATCATTTTGGAAGCGGAACAACGGGACTCCTGTTAGTCTTGGTGTCGAACTTATTAATTGAATTAGCATAGGCCGATGGTCAGAACCAAGGAAGGGTTAATGGTGATTCACTGTTTAAGGAAACTCCTGCAGCCAATCCATCGAACCAAAAACCTTATCCAGTCTAGCCTGAATCGTTCCTCTCCGCCAAGTAAATTTTGATCCCACAAAACCCAAATCATATAGCCCACACCTATGCACCCAATCCTTAAACCGTTTATTCACCACTCGCGTTAAGGTGGCTCCTCCCCTTTTATCCGAGATCTCCAGTTTAGCATTAAAATCCCCTCTCACAATCTAGGGTCAGTGAGTGAGTAGAACATCCGATCCAATTTAAAACTGGCCAGAGCATAGATTGCGAGGACACTTATGGACTAGCATAAACTGGGCCCTTTTGAGACCATCCTTTCTAAGAGCCAGGAGAGAGTTCCAAATTAATTCTCACGTACTTAGTACTTACATTTAATACTTTTTCAATTTCCATCATTTAATATAACATTTACATAACTCTTAACTATTGGATAATTGTGAAAGTAAATTCTATATAATGATTCAAAATGTGGATCACAGACTATAAAGATAATTGATTAAGAATTAACACTTTTGGGCTTAAAAATTAAGTTTTTTTAATAGTCCCCTTTAAACTTTTTTTTTTTTTACTCCAAGCATGTTTCTTAATCTTTCAAAATATCTTTTCTTGAGTGCCTTGGTAAGGATATTGGGAATATGATCTTCAAATCTTGTAAACTTCAGTTGGACCTCCTTTGTAATGCATTCCTTTATAAAATTATAGCTGTGTATCTATGTGCTTACTTCTTTCATGAAAGATTGGATTCTTTGCCAAAGTTAGCAAATTTGTTGTCAATATAGATCACTGATGCTTTTTCAGGTGGCATGTTGAGCTCCTTCATTAAACTCCGTAGTCATAGTGCATGACAAACACAAGTAATGGCAGTAACATATTCAACTTCACAAGTTGATATTGTCATAATTGGTTACTTATTTAAACTCCAAGTGAAAGTTGAATTTCCTAAAAAGAATAGAAACTTACTAGTACTTTTATGATCATCATGGATGATTTCAGCACAATCACTATCGCTATAGTTAATTAGCTTAAACTCATTGATGTGAGTATAAAAGATCCCATAACGCAGAATGCTTTTAATATAGCGCAGGATTATATTAACAACTTTAAAATGTGTTATTTTAGGAGTTTCCATTGAGTTATAATTCTAATACCAAAGAGAATATTTGGCCTTGTGCAACTTCTAACCAAAATTTTGTAGAGTGTTGAATGAACCATTTTTCTTTCTCAGATAACTTTGATTTATATTCTACGAGTGTAATCGATTTTCATAAAATTCTTGAGTTTTTTATGGCATATTTTTCCTATAAAATGAAAATTCTTTTATCCATTTGCTTTACATCAATGTCGAGATGGTTGCTTACTTGTTTATAAGGCTAATGTCAATTATTTCAAATTTTTTAGTCATTATTTTCTTAAATTCTTCAAACATCCTTGGATTATTGTCGGTGAAGATTAAATCATCCACGTACAAGCACATAAACAATATATTTCAATTATCATGCTTGGAATAGAGAGCATACTCATAAGAGTACTTTCAGAAATTATTTTCTTGAAAGTAGCAATCTGTACGATTATACCAAGTTGTTAGAGTTTGTTTTAAGCTACAAAGAGCCTTTTTTAACTTCAGAACTTTGTCACTTTGCACCTTTTCTTTATATCCCTTTAGTTGCTCAATGTACATTTCTTCTTGAAGAAAACCATTTAATAATGTAGATTTTACGTCCATTTGAATTTTGTTTTCACTTTTTTGTGTTACTAAAGAGATGATAAGCCTTATAGTTTCCAAGCGAGCTACGAGAGCAAACACCACGTCATAATAGACATTGACCCTTTGACTATGGCTTTTAGCTACTAACCTTGACTTTTATCTGTCAACTTTTTCCTTTGGCGTTTCTCTTTAATTTGTAGACCCATTTTACACCAATCACCACGTCATAATAGACACCCTTTGACAATGGCCTTTAGCCACTAATCTTGCCTTTTATCTCTCAACTTTTCCTTTGGCATTTCTCTTTAATTTGTAGACCCATTTTACACCAATCGCTTTTTGACCTTTATAAAGTGTGTCAGTCCTTATGTGTCATTCTTCTTTATTGCCTTGATCTGTTCATATGTGGCTTCTAACCATCTTTTGTCTTTTACTGGTTCTTGAAAGTTTATAGGTTCACAATTAGCAAACAAACAAACGAGGTTAAATTGATCATTTAAAATTTTTATGCCCTTTTAAATTTCTTCTATACTTCGGTAGCATTAAACTTCTTCAATAGAACCCAAGCTCAATGAATGATGTTAAACTTGTGATTAAGTGAAAGTTGATGGTGGACAAGTGATATCTTCAGGTGGTTGATTATTTCTGCTTTTTCTTTAAATATGCGAAAGAAATCGTAGTCTTCATTCTCTTTAGTACTCCAATCCCACGAAGCTTCCTCACCAAACTAAGTATCTTTATCGACAATGATCTATCCATTAATTGAATTATAAATTGTAAACTTTAAAGACCATGTCATAGCCGATGAAGACAAACTTTTGACCTTTATTATCAAGTTTAGTACGCCCTTCATCTAAAATGTGAGCATAAGCTATGCTTCCAAAGACTCGCAGCTGCTTTACATATGTTTTTTTTTTCATTTCATTCTTTTATTGGAGTAATTTTGGAAAGACTTTTGGAGACACTCCTGTTGGATAGATATATTGCACAACTTACATGTAGCACCCCACTCCCATCTGGCATATGCACGTGCACCCTTCGGACACACGTGCACATGCCCGATAGAAATTCTTTGTTAACCATTTCACCTTCACTATATCACATGGCATCGTAAGTAAAACCATAAATAACACATTGTATGAAAACAAAAATTTTCCTCATTTCATTTCTCAAACTATGATTCACACTGTAGCGTTAACCATCATCCATATTTTACAATGTCAACCTAGAGTGTTTACAACTCAGTCCACATAATATGCTACATACATAAGGAAACTAAACAAAAATTAAAACAAACTATTTCTTCAGTCCCAATTGACCTACCTTTGAGTCATAACTTGTACCAAAACGTAGTCTTAGCAGCTAAGTCGTCACTCTTTCGAACCTGAAATTATCAACGTTGCAATTCTGATGAGTTTTGCGAACTCAGTAGAGTAACCATCCTTGATGGTTCACTTTTGTCATACAACACAACGGTTCATATTATCATGTAATTCACATCAACTTGGTCACATCAAGTAATCTTATGAATCACTTGTTCACATATCTCATATTTCAAAAACAAGTTCATACCATTCATTATCACATATTCATACAAGGGAAGTCATCATAACAATGCAGTTATTCAATTTATTCATATCATATTTGAATGTAATGTTTATAACACTCAATTCATTTATTACGTTGTTGTAACTGTGTGCCTTTTTCACTGTCCCGTATCTGTTGTAGATACCGGGCTCTTTCATACTATCCCTTATCTATTGAGAATACAGGGCTCTTTAAACACGTTGAACCTTAGGCTCTAATCACGAATGTCTGACCTTTAAGCTTTTTTTTACTGGCAACATCAGTCGCAACTGCCTTTATATTACATGCATTGAAATGAAATGCATGCCACAATTTAGTCATTACATTCAATTGCATTCATTTTCGTATTTGCTCATTAACGGTAATCATTGGGCTAGGTTCGGCATTCAACTTTTTAGTTGAGAATCAAATATTCAATCTCATTAACATACAAGTAGCACTTCCAATGATGTTTACATGCATCAAACACCTTGAACAATTACTGTCCGAAATTTAGAACACAATCAGCACATATCAAATTCAATTCAGTAATAAACAGAACAAATTAAGGTGAGACTATCTTAGGTTACTCACTATTGCTCCCTTTTTGCTTATTGCCTTGAAGTTCCAGAAATATCTAGAAGCAGTCGCTCTACTTGCTCTTCTGTATGCAATCAAATACAATTTCATGTTACCACATTGTTCATGTAACTGAATATGCATTTTTATAAATGTATCATGTAGCATGCATGTTCAATGATATATTCCCGGGTATACTTCTATAATAAACCGATGTAAAGACCAATTGTACTCCAAATGTGTCAAAATTCATACACACATTAACTATTCTAGCTTTCTTTTCAACACAGACTTTCGGGTCTACTTTACATGATCATTATAACAAGAAAATTGGTGTATTTTTGTAACACTTTCTTCAATACAATTGTTTCACTTGTGCCTTAAGTTTCTAATGACACCAAGATCATACAATTTGGTTCATTATTCTATGAGTTATGCTCAAAATACTACAGACTGAGTACCTTTGAAATTTTGGCTAGGGCATGATCCTACATTCAAAGTTGTACAACCCATATCTCTCAATTCCAATCTCCAAAAATTACAAACTTTATACCAATTGAAAGCTAAGAAAATAAACTACAACTTTTGTAAGACACCTTTGTCTGATTCGGCCTACAACAATAAATTTTATTTGATAACAATAGGATATGATTTCTGTCTTGGGTAGTGCTACAGCCTAAGTCAAGACTCAATTTTAAGCTAAATTTCAAGACCCTTAAGGACAAAATTCAAATTCAAATTTTTCTTAAAAATTGTATCCAAATGTCTCTAGTTCAATTTAAACAAGAATTATCTCATTTGGAAATCTACATATCAAAATATAGCCAAAATACCAAAGCATGATCAGTGAAATCATTCTAGTTAACAATATTCTAGCACACTCACCATTTTCATTCTAAATTTATCATTTAATCTTTTCCTAATGGATTCAGATGTTTATAAATTTTGGTGGAGATTAAGAACAATGTATTATGAGTCTATTGGTTTAAGTCTCATGTCATTTGGATGTCAGGAGAAGAAGTTATAATGAAAAGAACAAAGGATGTTCAGAGAAAACACTACAGCTTATATTCCAGCAATTCTTCTTCACCAATATCACAAGCATTTCAGTCCAATTCAAACATTATTCTTATACTAATAAACATATAAAAAGATCAGGCTTGCTACCTACTTTTTAAGATTCCAATTTTAGCTCACAACTTCAGATTATCGAAGCCTCCATTGATGCATGATTCATCACAAACTCAAAGTGAAAACAAATTGTGGACAACAATATGAAGACCACTTTCAGCTGGTTCTTAACTATTTTATGAAGGATAGATTTCTAGCTTTGATGTAGCAATTTAACAAGTCTTTAACAAGAATGCAGAGCTAAGAGATGGATGCAGGTTTCAGTGGAGAGAAGCAAGAAAGAAGAGAAAACTCAGCAGAAACTTATTTTTCTAGCACTTGCTTAATTCAACTAGGTGCAAGGTGTCATTAACTTAGATTAACATGTGTCCATAAGCATGCTGGCCACTTATCATCTTCTTAAGCCACTAAATGTCACCATTAAGCTAGCCCATTTGTCTCCCACTCATTGCTGCCATTTGTCAATTAATTAGATATGCCATTTGTCACTTAATTTTCCTTGCCAAATGTCAGTAATTCATAGGCTTAGTCATCTTATTTTCCATGTATTCATTTGTCTTACCACTTGGCATTCTTTTCCTAGACCAAATGTACATTTTAATTCATCAATTTCCCAATCCATAAAATTAAATTCCAAATTTTCTAATTGAAATCCAATCATACCAAAATTCAAGACATATCAAAGCACAATTCACATTTATAGATCAATTTTACCTGGAAAATGTCAATGAATGCATGTACAATCATATTAATATGCAAAAATCAATATTCTCGTGTATGTGGATGCCATATTATGCATAAGCATAAAATAACCTTTCTAATTTCTCATTAACCTCATATAAACACTATTTTAGCCTTAGCATGGGTAATGGAATGTTACATTACAGCTTCAACCTATAACTTCTTTAGGATCTTCAACTAGCTTAGTTTCATGTCAATAATTATTGTATTTTTTTATTTTAGTTGTGCCATTTTGTTGCAAAAACTTTGTCACAATTAAAGGACAACATCTCCCACTATCTTCATAATAGTCATTGAATTCTTTGGATGTGAACTCTCCTCCTCTGTCGAATATCATGGCTTTAATTTTATGGTCGCTCCCTTTTTCTACAACAACCTTTAACTTCTTAAATATGGTGAATGTCTCTAATTTTTCATTAAGAAAATATACATAAGTTTTACAAATAAAATCATCAAGAAAGAGTGAAAAGTTTTTTCCTTGAGAACTTGGATTTATCAATCCAAAAATACCTGTATGGACGAGCTCTAATGGCTTTTTTGCTCTTGATGTAGCTTCTTATGGAAAGCCTTTTCTAGTTTACGTTCCAAAGGGGCAACCTTCACATAGTTGATTAGGATGATCTATAGAAAGCAAAACTTTTATAATTTCTTTTGTTGAGAGCAAATTTAAGTTATTAAAGTTTATATGACCAAACCTCAAGTGTTAAAGCCAAGAATCCTCCTTTACACATGCTTGTAGGCATTTAGCGATATCACTTTGAATATTTAAGGAGAATAATCTGTTTCTTGTCATTGACACATTGGTTATGAAAATTTTACTCTCATCCATTATCTTGCAACGTCTATTTCTAAATTTGATCTTATAGTTTTTCTCTAAAAACTACCCCAAACTTGAGATATTATTTTACATATTGGGCATATAGTAGGCATAAGAAATAAATTTATGGCTACCATCATTTAGGTGGATAAGAATGTTGCCTCTTACTTTTACTAAAACTCGAAAGTTGTTTTTAAATGTCACATCATCTTGTATCAAGCTTAAAGAACATGTCTTGACTTCCACTCATATGGTTGCTTGCTCTTGTGTCAAGGTATCATGTGCTATCTTCTCCTTTTTCTTCCTTGCATTTTGCCATTGATAAGGAGAGCTCCTCTTCTTCTAGATGACTTTTAGCGAAGTTTAATTTCTTATTCACATTTGGGCTTTTACTCTAATAATCTGATGTATAATGCCCATATTTTTTATAATTGTAGCATTAAACTTGAGCCTTGTTATGCTTTCTTCAAGGATTGCCACGTCTATGCCCCCTAGTTGAAGGAAAACTTTGTCTTCCTTTTTCTTCTTGATTGCTTTGATAGTTTTCTCCTATTTTGTCACGTCCACGACTTCGGCCTTTACCACTTCCACTACCTTTTTGGTTTCTACCTCCATTGTTTATAGTAAGCTTACTTTGAAGAACTTGCTCCAAAATTTTTTGATTTTTTTCCATTTGCTTGTAGTGACCCTATGAGTTCATCATAAGTCAGCAAGGTTATATTTTTTTATTCTTCAATTGCAAAGACAATATAATCAAAGCTTGGAGTTAAAGATCGAATAATTTTCTCTATTATTTGTGCATCCTTTTAGGTTTCTCCATTTTTTTCATTTCATTAACAACGACCAATGCTCGAGTACAATAATTTGAAATGGACTCAGATAGTTTCATATTAAGAGATTTAAACTCATGACAAAGAGTTTATAGATGTACCTTCTTTACATCATTTTGAAGAATCTCTCATGTCTTTTAAATTTGTTGCATTTACAACTTTCTCAAACTTGACATCATCTAAGTATTGGTGGATGAGAGTGAGAGCTTGTTGATCCCTTATTTAGGCCTTACACAAAGCCTCCCCAGGCAGGACTTAAAGAATAACTTTTCTTTACCATCTCCCATACATTATGAGAGCTTAGTAGAGCCTTTATACAAATATGCCAACTTCTATAGTTGTCTTTAGTGAGGCAAGGAAATTGAAGGATAACATGTTATTTATCATGTTTTCCTTTTTTATGACTAATACAACTTAACTTTGATATCACTTTGTTAGAACCAGGATATTAAAAATGAATTTGAGAAAATGAAGTGAAAGAAGACTTAGAGAAAAGGAAGCTTCACATTATAAGTCGGTCTTACTTTTGGTTTAGCTTACAATGTGATACTCATTTCCTATTTATAGGAGTCATGAAAGAGTTCTAAATTCCAATCCCACCTACTTACATGTAATACTCTTCGAACTATTATCATTTAATATAACATCATCCTAACTCTTGACCATTTTATAAATCTAAACAGTAGATGCTAAATAATATAACAAAATATAAATTATAATTTACAAAGAAAATGGATTAAAATTTGCCACTTTTGAGTGTAAAACTTAAGTTTATTTTTCTAACACAACTTTGTGCTTTTGCTACAGAGAAAGGAATCCTTATTTTTAAAATCAACTAACTTGAATATAAGAAGACCCTTGTGGGACTATGCTTACACCATAAAGTACTACGTCAAGTCTGCATACCCTTGCTTAGGGTTGGTGTTAGCCCCAAATTTCTTTTATGTTAATTAAGCATGATTAGCTCAATTAAAGCATGATTAGTATTAATTAAGTATGATAGCATTAAATTAAGTTAAGTTTGAATGGAAGAATATAAGAAGG
>JANIPN010000002.1:8685499-8712313 GCA_027478595.1 Erythroxylum anguifugum
TTTTGCAATTTTTAAAAAATTTAGGGACTATTTTATAAATTTAAAAAATATCCCGAAACGGTACCCGATACCGACCGATACCGGTACAGTTCCGTTCCAGAGCTCAATCCGATACGACGTCCGGTACGGTATTCAGAACATTGAATTATAGTTAGCAGAGCATAAACAGGTCGGTGACGAAAAATCCAACTTCAATGTATGCACCAACCACAGCCTTGGCTTGGCTGGGACTGGAGGAGAGAAGCTAAGCCATGATATTTGGCTTGTGTTTTTTAAAAGTAAAAATTAAAAAAGAAAGAAAGAGGAGTTTACAAGCAGGCCCCTTGGCATCCCAATGACTTAATAATAATAAGATAAAAGGGAAAGCCCAAATTGACCACCTCCACCTCCACCCCCACCTACCCTCTCCTCCTCCATTTTCCACTTCCACAACCCTCCTACCTCCATCCACCATCTCTTCTCTTTCACAATCCCACCAGAGTGCCTATCTCATCACTACATCACCCTTTGCATATTCTTAATTTCACCCTTTTGGCACATGATATCTTGAAAACTTTACCAAATGGAAGGAATAAAATTTAGTTCTATTAGCATAGCTTTTTGTAAATTATGAACTTACATGATCCCTTGTAGGATTAGATGGACTGGCTGACCATATAAAAGCGAGTTGGTGAAGTCTCAGGGTCCTCTCACACATGTAGCTGGAGAAGTTGGTCTGAATATTAAGTAAACATGGAAATTAGATAAGAGGACTTTTAGGACTATTATATATCGACCGTCGTCATTTTCTAATAAAAGTCTAACACCCCACCAACGAAGCTTTTCGTCTGGTCAAATCTTCACCAAACAAAGGTCAGTGTCTTGAATTTTTTGTGCTTAAGTTAATAATACAAAAAGAAAGCTACGCAGCACCATTAATCTTACAAGTTTCTGTTCGATACTAGAGCTTAACGATGCAAATAACACAGAAGGAATGTGTACTTACAGACATCAAAATGAACTCTCGCTAATTTCAATGTCTATTTCACGAAACAGATCAAGTTTCTTCTCTCTCTCTGGTTGTTCAACTGTTCCTATCAAAACCCTAAGATGAGCTACCTGTCCCTCTTTCCCTCTGCTCACTCCTAATGGAGTAAGTTTTTGCTTTCTTCAGATGCTGTTATTTGCAAGATCAGGATTTTGTCCTCTGGGTCCTGAAACTCACATGGCCCGAGCCGGCCAAGCTGTACCCAATTATGAGGTTGGCCCACTGGAAATTCCTCATTCTAATAAGACCTCTCTCTCTCTCTCTCGCTCTTTACCAAATTCCTGATTTCATATAAGATGATTTCCAAATGTTATAAAAACAAAGTACAACATATTAAAATAATATGCAAATAACTGTTAATTTACTATTTTATGGTATTTAGATATTAGATTAGGGTATGTTTGGTTCACACGGGACAATGATAATAAGAATGATAATGAATCAATAAATATAATCGTTATAACTATAATAGTTGGTTAAAACGAATGAATAATTACTATTATTATTGACAGTGGTTGGTTTGTTAAAATATTATTTTAATTAATTATATTTAATTTATGCACCCATTTATAATGACAGAATGTTTAAAATTAAGTATATTACAGTTTTTTCTTTCTAATAGCTCTCGAAGAAAAAAAAGCTTTGGCATTTGCTTGCATTAACATATCTTCAGCCAAATAATGTCTTCAAAATATAATTTAATCACAATGTTGTTTTGCTAAAAAAGAAATAAAAATTTGTTAAATTTTTTATTTTCATCAAATTTTAATATATTTTAATTAATATACAATTAATTAATTATAAGAAAAAAAAATGAAATGTCAAGGAGAAGTGTCACGCCCATGACACTCTTCTCACGAGCATGCCAACGATCTGTCATGTTTGTAACACTTGCGCGTAACACTGGATTGACTTTCATTCCTTTCACAAGTATGAAGTAATGCCCCAAACTCGGATAGAAATACTATTCATTCAATAATATTATATTACCAACAAATTATCTTTCATTCGTTACGGATTAATATCTTTCCAAATTCATTAACCAAGCACCCCTTAAATCTTAGCATATGAAAAATGGAACCATAATTATCAAAATGGAAAAGCTTCATATGAAAAATGGAACCATAATTATCAAACTGGAAAAGCTATCAGTTTAACCATTCATTCGGAATTATGAGACTGAACTGAAATAGGCAGACTAGATAGGTCCTTGCGAAAGAAATGAAAAGGGCAAGCGAACCTTCTCTTTGAATTGAAATGATTGCATCTATTCTTGTCTTTAAACTTTAAATACTGTTTCATAAGCTCAAGATGGACCCCTTCCCTTCTAAACAAGAAATAAAATACCCATAAATAAATTAAAAAAAAACCATAAAAGGAAAGAGATTATAATTATACAGAAGCCTCGTCAAGTCTAGCGACTCTCTTCTTTTATCCTTCTCACTGCGCGCGTACATGGAAATTTGTTTTGTTCTTTCAACTTGGTCGGATAAAACAACAGTACATGCAGGTGAGTTTGGAAGCACTTAGTGATTGAATGGTAGGGATTAGGGACCACGGTTTGTTTTTCATAGAAGCCTTGTGGGAGCCATTCCCGGAATGTCAAAATTGTCTACATGCCAGCCAGGATATGTAGTCCTTTAGTGGGTCCATGGAAAAAGACGAGCACTCAATAACTTGAGCTCTTAATGCTTATGAGACCTTTCTGTCTTTTATGGTTTTCAATCGACCATGACGAGTAATTAAACAAGGCACCAACTCAACCGAGCAGGAGAGCCTTGTTATCCATAATATGGCCTTTTGCCTGGAAACAGAGTTTAGGTACTAGCACCTTTTGAGTATCAATTTTCACCTTGTACTTCCTAACCAGTGAATTATACATTTGTAGTAAAATAAGGTCGTGTAGAAGTGCAAAAGGAGTTGAAATAAAGAAGAAAAGAACAGAGATAAGCGTACGAGAAAAACCTCAAGGACTGAGAAAGAAAGCTTCAAAGTCATGGGCCTTTATGGATAGGGTAGGAAAGGAATCCGTAAGTGGTCAGGAGAATAAACAAAAGAAAAAGAGAGAGGCAACACGCTTGTGGGATACTACATTGAAATCGAAGGGTTCTGCAAGTTGTTAGCTAGGTGGCTAGCAGTCTGAGAATAAAGTCATCAATTACTCCATCAAAATCGCTTCTCTTGTTCAAAATATGGTTGCGTAACTTTTGGTTAAGGGATAAAAGATGGATAACCAGTCTCCCCACCCATGGGAGTCTTGACTTAAGTTATTAACAAAGCGATGATTTTGGAGGGTTACCTGATCCTGTGCTTGACTCGTTTCAACGCAAGGTATTTTTATTTAGTGATAAGTTATACAAACATGGAGAGACATGAAAGCACATAAGCTCGAAACCTATTGAAACACATGCATCCATACACTATTACAAGGGTCCAGCATGATGCATTCAGTATTTGAAGAGAAGGAAGGAAACAAGAAGTTATGGAGATGGAAACCAACCATAGAATTCAGCATCTTCAGTTTCTTCATAGAACCTCAGCTCAAGCTCCTCCAGCCTTTGCTCGTCATCCCACATCTCATCATAACTATCATCGTCGTAATAATCCGCAACATTACCCGCAAAAAATTCCCAGGGCAAGTACTCTGAAGAGTATGAATATCCAGAGCAATCGTCGTCCCAGTCATCCATTCCATAGTGGTCCATTACAAAAGGTCCCAATGTTATCAACTTCGGGAACTTCTTGAGGAAGCTAACATCGAGTTTTACTTCCCAGCATCCTCTCACATCCAAATATTCAAGTTCTGGACAGCCTGAAAGAATTTTTGAGACAACATCTGAGCTGATAAGAAGATAAGCTATCTCTAAACGTTTCAACTTGGGCATCGTATTGGCAATGGCATAACCCTCATCATCCTGAGTGATCTTGTCATAAGTATCTAACGGGTGCATATTCCGGCACAGACCCACAAGTGATGTACAATGTTGTCCAATGGCCTCTAAAGCACAAGCGCCAATTTTACCACAGTAGCTCAAATCCAAGAATTTGATCATTGAAAGCCTTCCAGCAATTTGTTCAACTATTGAATCACTAATCTCACTCCGAGGCAATCGCAATGTCTGAAGAGATCCAGCACTTGCAAAATCAAGAAAACAGAAAATGCCCTTGTCATATATGTCTGTCAAACCAGACCACCCCACCAAGACTAGTGTTACTCAAAATGCAGGTATTCATTAACTAGTAGATGAAGACTATCATGGACAACTGAGAATTGCAAGCATGACAATATAGAAACAGCATAAAAAGTGGTTCTGATCAGTTTAGCCCATCAAAATTAATAAAGATTTATATGAAATGAAGAAATACGAATGAAATTATTTCTTCACATTGAAATGCAAGCACAATTGAGGGTCCAATAAAAGCTAGGCAATTGAAAGAGGAATTTGAAAGAAAAGTATAGTTCAGCTTACTGCT
Source organism: Erythroxylum anguifugum (assembly GCA_027478595.1). Classification (NCBI taxonomy): domain Eukaryota; kingdom Viridiplantae; phylum Streptophyta; class Magnoliopsida; order Malpighiales; family Erythroxylaceae; genus Erythroxylum; species Erythroxylum anguifugum. The sequence goes on from JANIPN010000002.1 coordinate 8,690,001, forward strand.
CCGCCAGGAATAAGAAAATGGAATCATTATTGAGGCCTGAGACACAAAGTTTGCGAATTGATCCGGAGCTTTTCCTAATTAACATGCGAAGCATGCGATCAATGTAGTCTGGGTGACACCGGTTACTCAATTCCTCAATATCAATCTCTTGCCAACAATAAGGATCTGACACAGCTCTACACCACGATTTACAAACTCTTGGGACGACTGTAAGCTTCTCTTGTAGCGAAAGATTGGTGAAGATTAGGCCAAGGGCATCAGGTATCAGCTCATCCCATCGCCGGTACACACCTTCATCCTCCATGGAATCTGCTTAAAAATTAATAATACGGTTAGAAACAGAGCTTTTTTAACCAAAAGACAACTTGAATCCCATAAGAGACATCATGAATCCCATCCCATCTTATATGGGATCAAATAAATAAAAGATACAAAATTTACTGATTTAGGAGAATTGGCATAGAAAATGTGCAAAAATGTAACAAGCGTATATAACCAATGACAAGGCCTGAAGATCTGCATCACGTCCGTATTTACATCATGGAGGTATTTCCTTTCCACAATAGCCAAATACCCTCAAAGAAACAGATGGGAATCGCGATCTTAGAGAGAAATCAATGAATAAATGAAAAAGCAGCCAGAAACAAGCGATTAAAAAAGTAGGGTCAACAAAATAATTGTAACCCAAAAAATAAAAATAGTAAACAAAACGAAGGTATTCCGATTATAACAAGGCAAAGACCAAAATTGGGGTAATCGAAAGATGACAAAAGAGCAACTAATCTGGATAAAAAATATCTACCAATAATCCAAAGATCGATGCATGAATGAGGTATAGGAAAGCCACCTCCAAGGATCTACCCGGCTAAAGGAACCCACACGAAGAAGATACTCAAAATGTACAGAAGTTAAGGAAAAGCAAATCAAATTGCATGCTCACGAACATAGATGCCAATTAACTTGAAACCCCATTTGGCTATCAAAGATAACAAACAAAATACAAAACTTTACGGAGGCTAACAGAACTAAGAACAAAAAAGTTGCGTCTTTTTCTTTTCGAGCTGTCTTTAGCTCGACAACGAAACCGCAAACAGAGAATAAAACAGCAAAAGAAAAGGGAACAATTATCAGATACCCACATGGAGGAAACTGAGAACTTTACCTTAAGAACTGCAACTAAATTTTTCCTGGACCCGGATTCTGAAACAAAGTCACTGATTTAAACGCCAGAAACACAGGAGAAGAAAGAAGCAGATAACACACTTGAGTTTCGTGAGAATCAGGTAAACAAACAGAAAGAGAAGAGAAAGCTACAAAAATAGACGCACTACCCACCTATTTAAACAGGGCCATCCATTGTCAATACGAGACCGAAAGAAGAACAGAGAGAGAGAGAGTAAAAAACAAACAAAAGAGTGGAAAAGCAAGAAGAGGATACGTATGTGTAAAACTCCAGCACATAATTGTTTAAAGAAAATGTAAAGAGTGACAAAAAGAGAGTGGCTTTTATAGTGTGTGTGTGTGTGTAGTTTTTGTTTGTAACACCGTGAGAAATGTCAAGCTCGTGGTAAATTATTGTATTTAATTAAATCTTCTAGTTATCAGAACACTTACGGATACGAGGAAAATTAGTTTGAATGTGATTGATTGTCACCGAGATACTGCCTAGATATTTGTGACCAGTTGTTGAACTACGGTGTGTATATATATGTACATGTATACATATACATACATATATAGAGAGAGAGAGAGACAGTGTGAGTTGGTGGCTATGGCTACAAGTTCGAAAGTCGAAACAGAGCATAATGTGCGCTTAGTTGGTGGTACTTGCACCGACAAGAGACTGAGGAAGAAAGTGGCTCTAAGGCCCAGGTTGAGTGGGTTGGGTTTTTGTTAGGAACAGTGTGTAGTTGACTGCCATTGAGTTTGTGCTCAAAATTTTGACTTCTTTTACAGTTCCAAATTCCAGAGATCGATTATTCCGAGAATTTGCAATTTACCACATTCGGCTACGTTTACCTATATCTAATTTTTACACAAGTTCATTGGAAAATTAAAATTGAAAAGAAAAACTTAAGTGACCTTATCTGCGTAAATACTAAATACGATGAAGATGTTTGTAAAATTTTAGATTGGGAAAAGCATTCGATCAACTTATTATTTTAAACTAAGGAATTCTAAATGGATAAAATATAAGTGAAGATGAGTTTGCTGGGATATGGCAAAATATTAAGTTTTACAAGAAATCAGTTTAGGGGCAACCTGGAAAAGTGAAGAACCTATGGAGACTGGAGAGTCAGCGATGCGATGAGGTTCAGAATCTAGGGCTGAATGATCATAATCTCCGATGTACGCTGCAGTTTTTATTTTCTTTTTGGAAGAGAGGGAGAAACATTTGTCACAGTTGTCAGTAGCGTAATAACTAAGATGATCTGGATCCGATTCTGTTTCACTTTTGTCCCATAAAAATTCATCTAAATGAAGCTCACACAAATTAAATATCTGACATCACACCGAAAATTGAAAAAAGGTCATCTTGCGTTAATAACTAGTGCTAGGCATGGCGTCATTATTGTGAACCTGACGTTCCCTCTCTTCTATTCATTGGTACATAATTATCATACTTTTACCGTCGTACTGAAAATTTTATAAGACAGTATAATACAGTACCTAATAAATGATATAAGTAGCAGACTACAGTGACGTCAAGACGATCAGAATCTTAAAAGAGGGGTTGCTTCTGACAACGTGAAAAGAGAGTCGGCAGTATACTTGTTCAGAGCAAGAGGAAGACAGTTGGGACAGTCCTTTTTATTCCAATTCTTTTCCTCCATCTAGGCAGTGAAAAATCACCGTCCCGAGATAAAGAACTCAATCCGAAGGTGGATTCAGTTTTTGAATGTTACCGTCGTAGTTAATCAGTGTCCATCAATCAATTCATGGAGCTTTTTTGACAAGCCATCAGTGCTGCCTTTCCGATCAATCACTTCCCATGTTACTACTGGGAGGGATACCAAGAATCTTTCCTGCATGTATGGGTCGATGCAATGGGTCGACCCACACAAATAAAATTGCTTTGCTGAAGGCGTAGACTTGAGCAAGCAAATGAAGAGTAGCTTATATCCAGCAACCAGCTTTAAAGCCAAATAATTACTCTTTAATCCAAGCTACAAGTTATCAAGTGCTGTTTCATAAAATGAAACTGAAACAGAGAAGATGAATTCCAAGAAAAACCTTGGAAGCCTAAATTCATTTTGAATTGATTCTAGCAAAATAGCTAACACAAAAAGAAGAACAAGTAAACTAGATTATTGAAAACAAACGAATATAAAACGATATCCACAGGTAAAAACTGAGATATCAATCGAAACCCTTCTTGTTTCAATCCGTTCGTTTTGCAAACAATAATAACTTTATACGCCGGTAGATTCTACTCAAGACATATAATAAATTATGAAATTTCTACGTAACAGATGCAAGGTTGCTGAGACATGTTACGTTAACATCATTTTTGCCTTTTCTGCCACAAATATCATGTTATAAATCGGCTCAGGAATGACTGTATCTTGAAACTAAAATTTCAAGTTGTTAACTACAACTATACATGGTAGGCCTAGACCTCGACTACAAGGTCAATCTGGTATACCATCAACCGAGACAAAAAAACCAGTTGCCGTAAATCAAGAAAGAAGAAATTTATGCTAACACCATTCAGCGCAAACACAGGAATTGACCTGATCAAGGATCTCCAAGGCCTATCATCGTAGGAGGACTACGGAATCTTCAGGAAATGGAGATGAGGAAAAAAATGATTATTCCGATCCAACTCTGGAAAACGACAATTGTCAATACTGAGGTGAAACCTTGTTTTAAGAACCATTGTCTTCATTACAAATCATACGCTCTTACAGAGTTGATAAAAGATGCTATCCCCTGGGATGATAAGATATGTTGTCAAAACAAAAGAAATTCTGCATAAAAAAAACATTTCTAACAACAACAAAATCGGTCCATACTAAGAAATTGTAAATCATAAGACAAAGTAACAAAAATGCATCATGGACTCGGCAATTACCACAGATACACACACGTTTTCGAATTAACAAAACATAAAAATGGGTCCAAACTAAAGACGTGAATCCTTTGCAATCAAAATCCAATAAAAAATATACAAAAGCTTGAGCACTAGGGCGCGAGATAAAGGGCGAGGGAATATGCTCCATAGTCAAATGACTCAAATCCCATGCTTCCCAGTTTTCCCAATTGAACAGAACTTGTAATTTTCCATCAAGCCCTTTTAATTTCACATACAAGTGACTTATAATGCAGAGCAGTACTATCCACATAGTAGGGAGATTTAATATTAAATATAAGACAAGAAAATTTTGTAGCACTAAAAGGAAACACATCAGCAATGACTGAGGACGTAAGAAAATCATTCTCAATCCAACTTCAAAAGCACCAGTATCCACTAGCAATTCCTGCTTTCACCTCCAACAACATACTTTAGCTTGTCAGTTGCCACATATCAACAATTCATCCAACGTACATGTAAAGAAACTTAGCAATTTCTTTCACATAAAAATCATCATCAATTTATCCCACATTAATCTTAGTTTAGAAGCTTCAAGAAAGTTCATAAATCCACCAAAAGTATACTGTGATAACACTCAACTGATAATGGAAGACAACAAAAGACGTACCACTTAATGAGCCAACCAAACAGGAAATGCTGCATAATTGGCACTTTCTCCAGAACCTCTGCCTTGTACATCTTAAGCATTCCACTATTAACCTTGTTCCAAGTATGGACTCCACTGATATCATCCAACATAGGTGAATGCTCCGCGAAGAAACCCTTCTTCACTTTCTTAATATACGCAATGCACGACAAATACATGTACTCATTCGAGAAATTATCCAATATATCCTCATTATGAATCGACTTAGGCTTCATATACTTGTGATCAATCAACTGGGATGATCCAAATATAAATGGCAAGAAGTGGTAATCATCGAGCCCCCAGACCCCATGAGACCCTGCAGGCTCCAAGCAATAAACCAGTTGCAATTTCCTCATTAAATCAAGATACTTCACAAAAACCCTAGCCACAACAGCATGATAATCCTCTTCCCTAATAACTCCCATCCTCGCAAGACAGTAAAGCCAAGCAGCAAAATTGGTCTCGTGACCCGTACCATAATCAATCCGACTAGAATTACCAAAACTATCGATGAAATAAGGAACAATTTCAACCGTTGAAGCTTTAAGATCATCAGGCAAAAACCGAAGCATTAAAGATTCACTCTTTTCTACAAGACGTTCGTGCCAGGTTCTGTACGAAACGTTGCCATAGCGAGCAGCTTGTTCAACCGGAGGGATTTCGTCAACCCATTGAGCTAGGGTTTCGATTATTGAGACTATAGACTTTACAACGGGGGATTCTAGGCAAGGGTCGGAGATTTTGTGGCTACGGATGGCCTCAGAGAGAGCCACGACGAAGCCGAGAAAGTTTTCGCCGGAATCGGAGTCGAGGAAGCAGAGGATGTCGTCGGGAGAATAGATTCTTTTAGAGGGAGATTGGAAGTTGTAAGGCGGGAAATTTGTGGGGACCTTTCGGGACTTTGGGACGGGAGCGAGGATTATAGCCTGAGAGTTGTTGTTAGGAGGGAGGTTGACGGCCGGAGCGCGAATTGGGCGGTAGATTGGGGGTGGAGAGGTTGTCGACAAGGAGTCCTGTGGCGGTGGAGGGTACGATGTTGGGCCGCCACACTTGACGCAAGTGTTGGCGGTGCATGGAGTTGAAGAGGTCGCCGGAGAATTTGGATGCTGGTGGGGTTGATGTGTTAGCAGGTGGCCATCGGGGTCTTCCATGTCGCGGGAGGAAATGGGAAGTGCAAGGATCGATACGATAGCTTTTCTGATATTTATATACAGCAAATGAATTTGATGCTTTAACTTCCCTTGAATCTTATTTTTTTAATAATTAACAAAAACGATATAAAAAACATAATTTCACGACAATTTCTTATATATTTACAAAAATAAAATTAAAACTTTCGATCCATTTTCTCCTCAGACGAGGGTAGTGCAAGAGGAAGTTTGGGGGTTCCACATTGCAGGGAGAAGAAACTTGCGTCCGTTGACTCCATGGGCATTGTAGCTTGCTCCTGTGCTTTTGTCCACCAAAACCTGTCCTGGGTATCCCGGGTACGATCCTTTTCCGAATATGCCGGTGCACGCGCTCACTGCCTCCAGCGGCGCGTTTGCTGGACCTTGAAAGTATCCATTGTTAAACGGATTGGTCACCGTTCCCGCCAAGACAGTGGCCAGATTTATGATCATCCCATCGATACCGACGTCGCCGTTGGGTGCCACTAACGGCGGCGTCTGTGGGCCGTAAATCGGTTGGTGGAAAGGCCACGCGCACTGCCCGGGACATTGGCTCACGGAGTTGCCAACCCAAGCGTACGCCAACTTGCCGCTCTTAACCTTGACAGACGCATGGGTCCCACACCTGCTCATGCAGAATCCACCAACTGCCACATCAGCAGAAGTCAAAACAACGTTGACCGCGTTTTTGACGTCCCCGGCTTTTAAGGACAAGGCCTCCAGCTGCTGGGTCGTCAGCGATTTTCCGACGGAGTACTCACCGTCGAGGACTTGATTTCCTACAACTACGACGGAAGGTCCACCCCTGTACCTCCCGGTGGTCTGCCACCACGACGAGACAGAAGGCTTCATCGGGGTTTTACTGGAACTGAGAGAGTTGAGGAAGTCAACGATTACGGAGCGCTGGCTCGGAGAGAACTTGCCGTACCAGAGGAGATTGACGGTGATGTTTCCCTTAAGAAGCGGACCGTTGTGGTACTTGAGAACAAGAGGTTGTTCTTTAACTAAAGCTGCAAGCTTTCTTGTTGTTGCAAGTGTAGGATCGAGGGTGAAGAAGAGCACAAGAAGCCAAGTGAAGGCAGTGAAAGGATGAACGGAAGCCATCAACATGAATGCTATCAAGGTAAATGACAGTAAGAGGGTAAGTGAAGCGAGAGAATTGGAATTCGATTTTCCAAGTGATGAAAGACAAAGTGTTTGTAAATGATATTTATAGTGAGAAAACGAGTGGGTATAGTGGACACAGCTGTCAGGGTGTGCTAAACGTATGAGCGCCGCTTGGGGTTGACCTGGTGGGTGTTAAATACGCTGGAGACTTCACTAATGAAGGGGAGGCCGTGACTCGGGAAGGAATTTGCTTTTTGCGCTTTGATCTGATCCATAAGAGATAACCTGTTAGCACGCTGCGTTTCGTGATGTATTTGAACAGGGAACTTCCTGTCAGATTCGCTTTTGGTGACCTTGACTTAATTTTATGAGGGCAGGTTGGCTTTAACTTTACTTTTATATATATATATATAAAGAAAGCTTACAACTAAAGACTTCGCTAGATTTGGACCATGTCCTCTTCGTTCTTGCAACTTTAGATCCACGGCGACTCAGGGATGGCATTAAAGTTTCTAGCTGTGAAATTAACTACGACATGACCAAATTGCAATTTGCTTGGAGAAAGGAGTCCCGACTAACCTTACGTTTCTAAGGATACTAATTGCAATACAGCGTATTTGAATAGAACAGTCCCCTTAATTAAGATCCGAAATTGACTTGTTCTTATCTCATTCATTTTATCAACTGTTTTTGCCTCACCTATTAATAACATAATTGGACCTGGCAATGTTTGATAAGAACTAACGAGTGAGCCTGTATTACGTGTAGCGGTGGCACCGAATTAAACTTTTGGTAAGATTGGACTGAAATCAAGTTTGGATAAACAGGTCGATTCCATTCCAATTTAGAGTGTATCGAGTATGGAGTAACCTTAAAAGTAAGATATCAATAATAATTCATAACCAATATGGTGTGGAATTCAGGTTATTTTCACCAATAATAACTTCCACCCTATTACATAAGTAAACAGTGAGTGGACGATTGTATATTAATTATACCAAATAAATTTTTAGGAGTACACCTTAAGTACACTTTCATAGAATTTTTCTAAACATATAATCAATAGCACAATATATCACTATAGTTATACCCGACAATAATTATTAAATAGGCAATAAAAAAGAGAACACTCAAAACGAAAACACAAGAGATTTACGAGGTTTGGACTTTCCTATTCCTTAGATATTACATAGATGCTCCTATATTTTGAAGAGAATAATTACAAATGAAAGGAGAAGATAAAAACAAAGGAAGTCCTATAAGGGAGAAAGATTTGCTAATTTTTGGATGATTTACAAAGAGGAATGAAGTCACCTTTATAGCTTACGGAGACTCTTCCATTTTTACATTTCTCCAATGTGAGATCTCCCACACTTGCCTAAAAATTCTTGGAAATATGTCACAAAGTCAATATGATACATATAGGATACAAATTTAAATAATTAGATATACATGGATACTAATCTCATGATTGACAAGGAATTCTAGTGGTGTTTTTAGTAGTTTTAATTGTTTTATTAGTAAAACAATATTTTATCCTTAGGTTTTCTTCTTTCAGAGTTTATATTATCTTTTGTAGTCACTTGGTGATAACTTTGGTCAGTTTGAAAATAATATTTCAGATTTTTATTGAATTTTCTTTGGTTTTTCAAAGGGTTTCGTACAACATTTGAAAAATCCAACGCTATATGCTGCGTCAGGTGGTATCAGAGCAAGGATGTCAATTGGGAGCGATAGCAACGGTCTTCGTGACAGTGTTCAAGAAGCTAGGGGAAGTGTTGCAACGTATAAAGCATCAGATAAAACACAGATTCCGACATTGTGAGGAGCGTCTTGAAGAGATTGTGGAACGTCTGGATGCTCTAGGAATTAATGCACATAGGAAGCAGGATAACTGTAGAAGACTAGGGGTGGAGATGGCTCGTGGTGAACCTATGGTTATAACTGTGCCTGTGAGGAGACAACCAATCTATGAGGAGGATTCGGAGGAAGAAGATTATTATTGGCCAAATAGGCTTGGGTGTTTTAAACAACACGATGGGCGTAGGAGGAGAGATGCCTATGGTGGATTTGAAGATAGAGACGCGGGGGATTATAAACTGAAGGTGGATATCCCCTATTTTAATGGTAGTCTGGGTATTGAAGATTTTTTAGACTGACTTGTAGAAATTGACAAATTCTTCGAATATCTAGAGATTGCACCAGAGAAAAGAGTTCAGATTATGGCTTGTTGACTGAAGGGGGAGCTTCGGCATGGTGGGAAAGGATTCAGTCACGGAGCTAGCGCGAAGGGAAGGGACCGGTGTGTATATGGTATAAAATGAAGCTTCTGTTGAAGCAGAAATTCTTACCACCAGATTACGAGCAGATTCTATTCCAGCAATATTAACAATGCAGTCAGGGAGGACGAACAGTACACGAGTATACCGTAGAGTTCATGAGGTTGGCGGAGAGAAACAACCTTCTAGAATCTGAAGGACAGCAGGCTGCTCGATATTTGGAAGGGTTGAGACCAGTATTTCGGGATAGGATCATAGTACAGGTTATCCGCACGCTGTCGGAAGCAAAGAACATGGCCTTAAAGGCGAAAATAATGCAGCAGGAGCGTAGCAGAAGGAATGTAGAGAGTTATAGGACTCCAGCATCTACTGATAAATACAAAGCTGTGTAGGAGCATACTCCCCGTAGTCATGAGATGCGGGGTGTGGAGGATAAAGTTATGGGAAAAAGGCATATGGTTGAGGCGCAAGAGAAGGAGATGAAGAGATCTGAGAACCTCTATGTTAAACCAGTTGTGGGGAAGTGCTTAAAGTGTAGTCAACCTGGACACAGATCCAATGAGAGTCCTTTGAGGAAGACGGTTAACTTTGTAGAGAGGGACAAAGATAACGAGGGAATCACTTGCGAAGCAGATGGAGATGAGGATGATGAGTATGAAGTTGACGAGGGTTCAACATATGTAGTGAGGAAACTGATGTTAGCAGTTAAGCAGGAATACCGAACTCAAAAGAATCAACTATTCTACACGAGATGTACCATTCGTGATAGGGTAATTGGAGTTATCATTGATAGTGGAAGCTGTGAGAACATTATTAGAAAGGGGCAGTGAAGAGATTAGGATTACCAGTGAAAAAACATCCTAATCCTTATACCTTAGGGTGGATAAAAACCACAGTAGACAAGATAGAAGTCATAGAGAGGTGTAGAGTTCCATTCTCCATTGGCAGGTATAAAGATGAAGTATATTATGATGTTATTGACATGGATGTTTGTTAAATGTTGTTTTGGAGACCGTGGCAGTTTGATGTGGATGCTCAACATTCGGGAAGGAGCAACCAATATCAATTGGAGAAGGATGGGGTCAAGTACACGCTCCTACGCTTAAAACCAAGACTTCAACCTTTGAGGGTAATGCTTTCTTGTCTATAGTCAAGAGGTTCGAAGTGGAGATCAAGAAAACACGACAAGTACATGCGTTAGTGGTCAACAGGTGTTGACGAGTGAGACAGAGTTTCAAGTGGAGGAGTACCCGAAGATAATGCGACCACTACTACAAGAGTTCAAGGAGTTGATGCTAGACGATATCCCGGATGGGTTACCCCTTACGAGGTATATCCAACACCGTATAAACCTCATTCCCAGATCCAGTTTACCGAATTTGCCGCATTATTGAATGAATCCAAAGGAAAGTGAGATTTTAAAGGAGAAGGTGGAAGAGTTATTACAAAAGGGAGTCCTTGCGCAGTTTCGGCATTATTGACTCCAAAGAAGGATGAAAGTTAGCGGATGTGTATTGACAGGAGAGCCATTAACCAGATTACAATGGGGTATAAATTTCCTATACCATGGTTGGATGACATGTTGGATCATTTACATGGTTTGACGATATTTTCGAAGATTGATATGAAGAATGGGTATCACTAGATTCGCATAAGGCCAGGTGACAAATGGAAGACGACCTTCAAAACTAAAGAGGGCCTATATGAACGGTTGGTGATGCCATTTGGGTTGTCCAATGCACCAAGCACTTTCATAAGGTTGATGAATCAGGTACTCAAGCCTTTTATTGGTAAATTTGTTGTGGTTTATTTTGATGATATCCTGATTTACAATCATTCGGAGGAGGAACACTTGTTACACTTACAACATGTGCTAAAGGCCTTAAGGGACAACCAATTATACATTAACCTTAAGAAGTGCAATTTCATGATAGATACGCTAGTATTCCTAGGGTATATAGTGTTTGCGGATGGGATAAAGGTGGATGAAGCAAAGGTTAAGGCAATCAACGATTGGCCAACACCTAACAATGTGAGGGAACTGAGGAATTTTAATGGTTTAACGACCTTTTACTGAAGGTTTATAAAATTTTTTAGCACCATTGCGGCGTCCATGACAGAGTGCCTAAAGAAAGGCAAATTTCAGTGGAGAGAAGAAGCAGATAAGAGCATTACCTTGCTTAAAGAAAAGTTATGTATAGTGTCGGTACTAGCTTTACCAGATTTTAACAAACTATTTGAGGTTGATTCCGATGCTAGTGGAGTGGGAATAGGAGCTGTACTCTTACAAGAAAAAAAGGTGCATTCTTTAGTGAAAAACTTAGTGATGTCAGGAGAAAGTAGAGTACTTACGACAAAGAATTCAATTCGGTGGTGCGAGTACTCAAAAATTGGGAGTACTATTTGGTTGCTAAGGAGTTTGTGTTATATTCAGATCAGGAGGCCTTAAAGTATTTGAGTAACCAAAAGCGGATAAGTAGTGATATATATGCGAAGTGGTGTCAATTTTTACAAAAATTTCCTTTCAATTTAAGGCAGAAGTCAGAAGTATAAAACAAAGTCGCGGATCCTTTGAGTTGGAGGGCATCATTATTACTTACTCTCAGTAATGAAATTATGGGCTTTTAGCAACTGCGAGACAATTACGAGCAAGATGACGACTTCGCAGAGGTTTGGGACAAGGTTTCTCATGGTGTGCCTATTGACGGATTTTATATCAACGATATGGGTACTTGATGTATGACAACCAATTGTATTTGCCTAGAACATCTTTAAGAGAAAAGTTAATTCGAGATCAGGAGGCCTTAAAGTATTTGAGTAACCAAAAGCTAAGGAGTTTGTGTTATATTCAGATCAGGAGGCCTTAAAGTATTTGAGTAACCAAAAGCGGATAAGTAGTGATATATATGCGAAGTGGTGTCAATTTTTACAAAAATTTCCTTTCAATTTAAGGCAGAAGTCAGAAGTATAAAACAAAGTCGCGGATCCTTTGAGTTGGAGGGCATCATTATTACTTACTCTCAGTAATGAAATTATGGGCTTTTAGCAACTGCGAGACAATTACGAGCAAGATGACGACTTCGCAGAGGTTTGGGACAAGGTTTCTCATGGTGTGCCTATTGACGGATTTTATATCAACGATATGGGTACTTGATGTATGACAACCAATTGTATTTGCCTAGAACATCTTTAAGAGAAAAGTTAATTCGAGACTTGCATGCAGGGAGACTAATAGGTCACTTAAGACGTGATAAAACATTGGTGGCAGTGAAGGAGCGCTTTTATTGGCCTCAGTTAAGAAGACATGTGTCTAGACTTGTAGAAAGATGTTACATATGCCAGACAACAAAGAGACACTCCAAGAATACTAGATTGTATATGCCACTACCCATACCAGAGAATATTGGGGAAGGCTTATCTATGGATTTTGTGTTGGGACTACCTCATAATCAAAGAGGGGTAGATTCTGTATTTGTTGTGGTTGACATATTTTCTAAGATGGCTCACTTTATCCCTTGTAAGAAGACCTCCGATGCAATCGGCGTTGCCCAATTGTTTTTTAAAGAAGTGATTCGCCTACATGGAGTACCCAAGACCATTACTTCGGATCGTGATAGTAAGTTCCTCAGTTACTTTTGGCGTACCTTATGGAAGTTATTCGATTCCTCTTTAAATTTTAGTAGCACAGCCTATCCATAAATTGATGGGAAAACGGAGGCTGTCAATCGGACACTACGAAACTTAATTTGCAGTATTTGTGGGGACAATCCATAACAATGGAACTTGGCATTACCTCAAGCAGAGTTTGCATATAATAATGTCATCCATAGTGCGACAGGTAAATCACCATTCTCTATTGTCTATACCAAGGCACCTCAATACACGTTAGACTTGCTCAAGCTACCTAACAGTGAGGGGACCGATATTTCCATTAAGCATATGCCGAACAAGTGGTAGCAATACATCAAGAGGTAAAATAAAAATTAGAAGCGGCAAACCAATGGTACAGACAAGCAACTAATAAACATAAGCGACTAGAGACATTTGATGTGGGAGATCAAGTCATGGTATTCCTACGCACGAAGAGGTTTTCTGTATGAACATATAGTAAACTGTAGCAGAAGAAGTATGAACCATACAAGATATTAAAAAGATTAATTACAACGCTTATATCATAGACCTTCTAGATAGTACGGGGATCTCCAACACTTTCAACATAGCAAATTTGTCCAAGTTCCATAATTCCGATGATCCATTATACCTGGAGGACTTTGTGCACTCAAGGACTAGTCCTTTATAAGTGGAAGAGACTGACACGGAGTTTTAGTAGTGTTTTATTAGTTTTAATTGTTTTATTAGGAAAAGATTGTTTTATCCCTAAGTTTTCATCTTTTAGAGTTTATATTATCTTTTGTAATCACTTAGCTACAACTTTTGTCAGATTGAAAACATTATTTTATATTTCTATTGAATTTTCTTTAGTTCTTCAAAGGGTTTCGTATAATCTTTGAAAAATCGGATGCTATACGCTGCGTCACTGATTCACTGCAACTTCAACTGGGTGTTGATGATGATGAAATAGATACTAAGTAAATGCATATAGTAGGTAAACATAGATATAAAAATGCTTTAAGAAAATAAAGTAGGCATAGATAATATATAATGGATAGATTTAGAAACAAGAATGTTTTAGAAAAATAAAATCACTTGTAAAAGTTTAATGAGCCATGTTCAATTCTTAGTAAATTCGCCTGATTTGAGCAATGAAGACGTTTTATAAAGAAACAAAATTCAGTTCAGTCATTACAATACTGACCAAGATAGGCTTTATAAAAAATCAGCCGTTAGAGATGAAAACAAAGAAAAGAAACTCCTATTGTAACCAAAAAAAAAAAGAAAAGAAACTCCTATAGTCTGTACAGTGTTTGTTGGAGTAGTTGCCCTTTCAGGAGTGGTGCGCTCTAGTCTTGCACGCACTTGGATCCGACTTCCCTGTAGTTTTTAACATGACTTGTCATGTATCTCTTATTCAAAGCCTCTGTAGCGAAACAACCGTTGAATGTGGATCGTGGATGAGGATATTCTACGAGTCTAAAGTTAGGCTTAAAATATTAGTCTCGAAAGCAATAATGATAACTCTGTTGAAACTTATGGAAAGCACGACCCCTTAATACAAAAACTTTTACTTATTATTGTTAATATTGTTATTGTTACAGTTGTTGCTGTGAAAAGCAAGTTAAATCATCGGTACACTTGTCTAACTTTATATTTCCATGTTGAACATTAACGAGTATTCATTGGACACGCAATGCCTGGCTAGAAGGCAAAGATAAGTTTGTATGACCAAAGAAAAAGTGTTGGCAGAGAGGTGATGTGAACAGAGTTTTCGCGAGGGTCGAAGATGGCGATGGACGGCGCCAACTTTTGCCAGATTCTAAGGAAGTAAGGAACGATTGTAAGAGGCAGATGAAGATGAACCTCACCGTGTGGGGCGGCGGGTGCGTGTTTTGGGGGGGCCTTTGGGCGTGAACGTTATGTAAAACTGTGGCAGATAATAACAGTGGAAGGAAGGGTGGCCCATTTTCAAGTTAGTGGCGTGTGGGTCACTACTCCATTTCATATTCTTTTTGGTCCATTTGAATCATTGACAATTGCGGCGCGCTGTTTAAGGTTGGTGCTTGTTTGTATATGACAATAATGACATTTGAATACTAAATTAGTTTTCAGTTCGGAGACACAACATCAATTTATGGATGTTCTGCACTAACTCCACCGAGTAATAAACAAAACTCGAAATTGTATTATATCCCTGACCTTTGGTTACGCGAACACGAACAAATTCGTGAGGTCAGGGGATCGAACTCTGGTCAAAGCGGATAATACTAATTTGCGTGGTTGCTGTACAAGATACCGTACCCAACCACACCATAAACCGCAACCACGCAAATTAGTATTGTCCGCACCCAATCACACCAGATATCATTTTAGAATGTGGTGTGTTAACTCAACTCGGAAACTGTTTTAAGTTAATTAGCAATTTTCTAGTTATTGATTTCGTCTGATACTCATTATTCGTGTGGCTCATAAAAGATCCGGAAGTCCTCACAATCACATACCATTCATTAACTTGTGATTTTGTCCATAGTTACCATATTTTCTTTATTTGCGACTTGGAATCAAGAGGAAAAAAGAGAATTTGTTAACTTTGCTGTAAATTAATCTTTTAAGCTGACTCATGTATTAAAGGACAATTAAGAAATTTAATAATTTATTAGAGAGTCTTGTGATTATTAGGATGGGAAGTTTCGAAGTCTGATTGGTGGATATCAGTTAAAAGACTTACCAAATAGTTTTGTTTGGATATATGTTTTAAATTAAGTGTAACATAAAGAATTAAAAATATGTTTTCTAATTTACACAAACTAATTAAGTTAATTAAATTAGTTTCTAATTAATATAAAATATTAGAAAATAGTTTTTAATACAAGTAAACTAATTTGTTTAGTTAAAATAAAATTAGCAATAAGTTTCTAATTTTATTTGAATGATTCATATTTTAATATTATTAGATTAGAAATATTTTTTAATTGATTAGAAATTAATAGCATAATTTGAATAGCTCAATAAAATGCTAATAGAATTAAATTATTTCCATAATATGAGCATGAGTTCGCTATGTGTTAGACAAAATAATTTGTTATTTTATGCACTCTTCTGATTCTTGAAAATTTGTTTTTTAGGAAGATGCCTATTATTAAGCGGATGCCTAAGTTTATTCGATGTGAGACACAGAACAGACGAAATTGACAATATGTATGTAAAATTAGTTAACATGCGTTTAATGCCTAGAGACAGTCTAACACAACATGTCATTTCAGTTAATAACATGATGCAAGAATTATAATTTGGAGGCTGTCGAGCTTATATAAATGTTAAAGTAAAGTATATGACTTTGCTTGCAACATTACCTCAACCTCAAGGTGAACTGTTATGAATGCTCTGGAATAATATGCCTAACGAGAAGATTTATAGTTTGTTAGTGATGACATTTATTAAAGAAATGCGTAAAAGAGAGTTGATTACGACTTTGTATCCTATAGGTCTTCCAATGGAAATAGAAAGAGCTATTGTACATCGAACTTCGCGAATTGTGTTACGCGAACTTGTGAACTCATTTCCGCGTAGCGTTTGTTACCTATAGACTGTTAGTAGGTTGTAGCGCATTTAATACATTTTTTATTATAACAAAGTCTTATTTTTTTATGTAATATGTTTACATGTATATCATATAAGAATTCGTCTAGAGTAAAGTAATTAGGATTTAATTGTTGTATGAATGATGATTGAATACATTAGTGGACTTTTGATTTCATAAGCAATTGTGATCAAATTATTTACTCTATGAATGATTAATATGACATTAATGTTCATATATATTTCTTTCTTATTATAGAAACTTAGTGTCTCAAATAAAAAAGAAAAATGGCTACTGCTTCAAAGAATATTGTTTCTAATCTCAATAAGGGTGAGAAACTCAATGGTGACAATTATGAAATCTGGAATATGAAAATCCAATATGTGCTGGAGGAGCAAGAGGCTCTTGAACCATTAAACCTAACCGTGGAAGTTCCTGAGGAGGGCAATACGACCCAGCATAAGAGGGACCATAAAGCATATGAATTATGGAAAAAGAAGAACTCTTTAGCTCGCATCACGTTGCTGAGTAGCATGGATAATGATATCAAGCGAGAGTTTCGTAAATTCGAAACTACAAAGTACATGTGGTCCGTATTGGCTGCTTGTTTTGGAGGTGCTTCAGTGACTAAAGTGAGGTCACTTACAATTAAGTTTGATACTTATAAGAAGCACCCAGATGATAAATTGCAAAAACATATGAGGCAAATGTCCAACATGGTAAGCGAGTTACGTGATGTTGGTCATGAGCTTTCTAATGAACAACAAGTGCAAGTTGTGATTTATTCACTGCCTCAAAGTTGGGAGCATATGAAGATGCATCTAACTTATAATGAGAACATCAAGACAATGAAAAATGCTATGAGGCATCTCATCCTGGAGGAGGAGCATCTTGAAGCCTCAAAGATGTCTTCTGAGGCATATACAGTTAGTTCTAGATCATATGGAGCTATGAACAAGAAGCGCAAGCATCATGGTGGACCTGAGTGGAAGAATAATAAGAGATTCAACCACTCGCCTCAAGAATCCAAGAAAGCAAAATGGAACCAACGTGGAAAGGGAAAACGTCCTTTCAAGAAGAAGAACATGAAATATGTGAAGTGTTATAATTGTGGTAATAAGGGCCACTTTGCTCGAGATTGTATCAAGCCCAAGAAGGTACAGCTTTATAGTACAAACATTTGTTCTGTGAATGTTTCTTGTTCTATTTTTCTAACTGAATCACATCCTTTGTGGATTGTAGACTAAGGAGCAACCAACTATGTAGCGAAGGATAAAGATGCCTTCATTGAGTTTCGTAAACTCCCACATGGTAGTCAATGGCTTTATGTAGGTGACAATTCCAGAGTTGTTGTACAAGAAATTGACACATGTAAATTGGACATGCGTGGAGGACGACCCCTCATCTTACATGAAGTATTGTTTGCTCCACAGATTCGTAAGAATCTCTTATTTGTGTTGATGTTGGTTAGACTTAGTTTTAATTAAAATGTCCACAACGGTTATTCATTATTTAAAGGAAAATAATAAATAATATTAGTTATTTATTATTTACATCTAGTAATTCCAATAATGCTGCAACTTTGTGGCATGCTAGACTATGTCATATTGGTCAAAATCGAATAAGTCGATTAGCTAAAGAAGGACTTTTAGGTAATCTAAGTCAAGTAGATCTACTTACATGTGATTATTGTTTAGCTGGTAAAATGGCAAGAAAGCCATTTGGAAAGGGAACACGGGTTTTATATCCATTGCAATTAATTCATTATGACATAAGTGGTCCAATGAATGTAAGAGCTAGACATAGGGCAGTTTATTTCATCACCTTTATAGATGGCTATACTTGTTATGGTCATGTTTATTTGATTTCTCATAAATCAGAAGCATTCGATTGTTTCATAAAATAAACGAACTTGGTTGAGAATCAATTAAATAAGAAAATAAAAGCATTACGAACTGATCGTGGATAAGAATACTTGTCAGAAAAGTTCAAAGCTTTATGTGATGAGAAAGTAATAGAAAGGCAATTAACAATTCCTAGAACCCCATAACAAAATGGCGTTACTGAAAGACGAAATAGGACGCTATTATAAATGATTAGGTTTATGGTAACCCAAGCAAATTTACCAATCACCTTTTGGGGTGATATGTTGTTAGTAGCCACCTATGTACTTAATCGTGTGCCCACGAAATCAGTTACTAGTACACCATATGAGTTGTGGACTGGTAGAAGACATGATGTGTCAAGTCTTAGACCTTGGGGGTGCGCAGCCTATGTTCATGATCTCTCTCACAAACATGGGAAATTAGGCCCAAGAGGGAGAAAACGTATTTTTATTAGATATTCAAAACACTCAAAAGGATATGTGTTCATTGGTGAACAAGATAATAGAGGTGCAACTGAATTTGAATCACGAGATGCAATATTCTTAGAGAATGATTTTCCCAAGCAAGGCAAAATAGGTAAAGATCTATTATTTTATAAGTCGCTTGATCAGAATAATTCTGTTATGAAGAATCAAGATGAGGAACTTCAACCAAGTGGGAGCAATTCCACAAAAAGGTTCTCTATGATGACTGATCCGAGTGGGAGCAATCAAATCAATCATGAATTTGTTTATGATGAACCTCGTTTAAGATGAAGTAATTGAGGAATAATTCCTCGACGTCGTTTTGAGATTGAAGGAGAAATTAATTTGATTGATCCGCAAGAGGAAGAAGAGCCAAGGAATATAAATGAGGCTCTTACTGGCCCTGCTAAAGAATAATGGATGAAAGCAATGAAAGAAGAAATAACTTCTTTAAGCTCAAATTAAGTATGAGACTTGGTTGACCTCCCTAAAAGGCGTAAAACAATTGGGAACAAGTGGGTTCTCAAAATTAAGCGAAAAGCTGATGGCAGTATCGAAAGATATAAGGCACGCCTTGTAGCAAAGGGATATACACAATAAGAGGGAATTGATTACGAAGAATTTTTTTCACCTATTGTGAAGTTTGCTTCTATCCATCTAATTATGGCTATAATAGCCAGTATAGATCTTGAATTACATCAAATGGATGTAAAAATTGTGGGAACTGTGGACTATGCATTATGTTATCAAGACAATGATCTACGTATACAAGGGTATACAGATTCAAACTAGGGAGGAGATTTAGATGAAAGAAAATCTACCTCAGGATATGTATTCTTACTAAACCATGGAGCAATATCACGGAAAAGTAAGAAGCAATCTTGAGTTGCATTATCTACAATAGAAGCTGAATTTATAGCATTCTCAACTGCAGTACAAGAGGCTGTGTGGCTTATCGATTCTTAGTGCATTTGGAAGTCATTAAAAGCAAAATTGACCATTAACTGTGATAGTCAAGTTGCAATCGCTTATACTAAAGACCTCAAATTTCATTGTAAGACAAAGCACATAGATACCAAGTATAATTATGTGAAAGATATAGTTGCACGAGGAGAAGTGAACATGAGATATATATCTACACGAGATATAATATCAGACCCAATGACAAAGCCAATTTCCAGAGATGTATACATTAGGCATGTAAAGTCACTAAGACTACGTAGATGTTAAAATGTACTGATAAACATTTCTCTATGTATGTTCACTCATTATAATGTCATATTTTTGGATATAATGTATGATGAAGATTATACATTGTGTATCATGTGATTCATGAATATATATGTTTTTGCATAAATATATTTTGGGATGAATCACATATATATGAGACAGATTATAGATTGGCCTCTCACACAAAAAATCACCTATTGTGTTTATGCTCGCTAGAGATAAGGCATGTTTAAAGTTTATTATCTAGGTGATAATTGAGAGCGAGAAACTTAAACCATGCCGCAAGGAAATTGGTTCAAAATGATTTATTAATATCTGTCTTATATTGCCAGATGCGAGTCCTGAACAATTTTTTGAGTAGATAAATGAACTCAAGTTAAACATTGAGTATGTTTGAACTATCATTTGTACGGTATTTCTTGAATGAAAGATGTTCAAGTTTAACGAAGTGGGTAAATACCGTAGCACATGACTCGTACCATGTGTGCACAACTGACCACAAAAAGGGATTAATGTAGGTCTCCAAATCTCATCTTACCTTGTGTGATACCCTTGAGGTTGAGAAGAATCTCATCATATACCCTTATGACTCTTATTTCATTCTTTATAATTGAATTTAAGGTTTGCTACTTTAGGTTATTGCCAAAAGATCATGTAAGATGCGATCCTATAGAATAATTCTAAGAAAGCAAATTAAATTTAATTTAAAAGAGAATTGAGAACGGAGGAAGGTTATTTATTTATTTATTTTAGATCAATAACTCGCATGAAAAGTATTCAAAAATGGCCATCATCTCTTTAGTAGAAAACTTGAATACATTCATGACATAAGAAAGTAAATGAGATCAAAAAGAAAAGTGCAAATGCGAGATATGACTTAGGGTATAACATACAATGTCTACTCAAAGACTCATAAGTCCCAAGATCAATTTGTTAATGGAGATGTCATATACTTCTAACATATATATGACAATGTGCTCTCGTCGTATGCTGGTCACACCGGTTATTGAACAAGTATAAATACTGCAGAGTTTGTTTGTTTTTAATTAGATTAAACACATCATGTGTGAGTGGGAGATAATGACTCATATACACCCATGAAGGGTATTATGATCAATGTTCTTGAAATAACTACCAAAGGTAGTTAAGCTTATTGGTTGTATATGAAACCCATAATAAACAAAACATTGATGAAGATATACATCTGCGTGTATTTGATGCTATTCTTTCATCAAGTTTACACACAAAAAGAAGATCTCTGCAGTAAGATTGGGAACAAAAGTTCTTTAGCCGGTAGAACTATAACAAGAATCGAAGTACGTGATTATTTATTTTATATGCATATGAAATAATTCTAATTTACATAATCTACGTGATGATATTTTATAGTATATAATTACTAACAGTTATAAGTCAAGCTTTTGGGTTGTCTCTACTTCTTGTGTTTCTCTCACTATATGTCATAAGTACGTAATTGAGAGGAGAAGGTTAGAAAAGAAATAGATTAGGGAAGGAGTTCACGTCTGTGAATTTCGTATTATTGAGCAATGAAATTGGGAATTGATGCCCATATATGTACAAAATTAAAAAATATGCTACTTCCAGGGATGAGATCTTCTATGCCAATAATTCAGTTTTTACCCTGTGTTAGAGTAATTCAGTTTTTACGCAACAATTTGCGTAAGAGTTATCGTTATTGTTGCTAAATTTAAGTTTACAGATGAATTTAATGAGCTAATCAGCTGGCAAATTGTTGCTTATAATGAATGTTTCAGTCATAAAATAATTAGAGGTACTATGGAATGAGTCTCGCCGATGAGTGTGATCGTTTTCATTATGTAACCTTAGTACAACGAATGAACGAATAATTAACTAAATCAAAGAATCCCTCAACGTTCTCCTAAACGCACTAATTTTTTGCCTGATCTGGCTCAAACAAGAGTAGAGCAAGTTGATGTTAAAGGGTCAAATAAAGCAGGAAGCAAGTATTTCCTGTCATTGACGCCATGTGCATTGTAGCTAGCACCAGTCGTAGAATCAACCAAGAGATTACCGGCATAACCTGGATAGGCTCCTTTGCCATAAATTCCAGGACAAGCCGATGCGGCTTCAAGAGGAGCATCTTTGGGACCTTGAAAGTAGCCATTTCCAAAAGGGTTCGTAGCTGTCCCAGCCAGAAGACCAGCCAAATTGATGACCATACCATCTAGACCCACATCGTTGTTTGGTGCAACCAGGGGAGAACTCTGTGGTCCATAG
>JANIPN010000002.1:8723958-8733960 GCA_027478595.1 Erythroxylum anguifugum
TTTCTTCTTTTTTTACTCAAGAATAAATATAGTAAATACTAGTGAATTTATTATTATTAATATCCTTATAAATTATACCCAAATATATGATAAATTTTTTTGAGTGTTTCAGCATTTCAGGTTCAGGTTTAAACCTAGAACCGCAAGTTAGAAACCTGAACCTGAACCTGAACTATGAACCTGATTTTTCAAACCGAACCTGAGTTTGTTTATAGGTTCGGTTCATGCGGTTAAGGTCCGATTCACAGATTCGCGGTTTTTCTTGAACATCCCTATTAATTTTGTGTCTGTTGTCTTACTACAACTGCAGATTAGCCATCTTAATTGGAGGCGTGAAAAAGAGGGAAACAGATTACATAAATGCAATTTGAATCAGCTCTGTTATAATAGTCCATCGATTAACTTGTGCTAATTAATGAAGCAATTAATAACGGGTTTATTCTTTGTTGTTAGGATCTCTTACATTACCAGTAATTAGTTACCTCATATAAAAACAATTATTTCTTTTGTATTTAATTAAGTCAACGTACATATATTTTTGTTTATTGGTTTACATTAATATGTAATAGAAACTTGTTGGAACTCTAGGGTGGCATTGATAGAAATTAATAGTTGTTACAAAGTTCAAAAACACAAGAAAGAACATTAAAGAATCAATTTTACACAGGCCTAAGAACCCTGACACACGACGATCATTTCTCATACCAAAGGAGAACATTTTGAGGTTAAAGGGTCAAACAAAGCCGGAAGCAAGAATTTCCTGCCGTTGACACCATGTGCATTGAAGCTAGCACCGGTTGTAGTGTCCACGAGTAGATCACCGGCATAACCAGGATACGCACCTTTACCATATACCCCCGAACAAGCCGTTGCCACCTCAAGTGGGGCGTTCTTATGACCTTGAAAGTAGCCATTTCCAAAAGGGTTGGTCACGGTCCCAGCCAAAAGACTCCCCAAGTTTATAACCATGCCATCCACACCCACGTCATTATTGGGTGCTACAAGCGGTGGGCTCTGTGGACCATAGATTGGTGTGTGAAATGGCCATGCGCAGTGACCTGGACACTGAGTCTCTGAGTTTCCAACCCAAATATATGCAAACTTGGGGTTGGAGTTCTTGCCACTTGAAGCGGCGTCGTGAGTTCCACACTTGGTGGAGCAAAATCCTTCAACGCCGACATCATATGATGTCAAAACAACGTTTATAGTGTTTTCTTTACCACCCTTTGATGCCAACTCCACAACTTTATTGGATGTCAGGTGCTTGCCTAGTGAGTAGTCCTCGTCAAGGATTTGCGATCCCAAAGACAGCACAGGAGAAGAGAACTTTTTGGACTGGTAGAACTTGTCGGTAGCTTTCCACCATGTGTTGACGGAGGGGGATGTCGTTGATTCGGAAGAAGAAAGGGATGCGACGAAATCAGTAACAATAGCACGTTGAGAAGGCTTAAACCTGCCGTACCATATCAAGTTGATTGAGGTTTTACCACTGAGAAGAACACCATTGTGGTATAGGAATGGGAATTCCTGGGAATCAGCGATATTCCTTGCTGCTGAGCTGAGATGAATCAGCAACACGAATAGAACAAGTGGAAAAAGAAATAGGAAAGAAACAGAAGAAGCCATGAACAAAGTTTGCGACTATGAAGCGACACAAATTGGCCAAATCTGGAGCATAGGAGAAGCAAAGACAGTAGATAGTGAGTTTCGAAGTGATCAGAGAAAGGAGGAGAAGGTAAGTTTTTATAGTGGTCATAAAAATCTTGAAATTAAGCTGAAATGGAAACTAGAAGGAAAAGGCTGAAAGGGGGCAGTTGCAACTTAAAAATTTCTGGTAGATAAAATGTTTAAGTAACAGCTATTAACGCGTTATTAATTTAACCAAAGTCCTATCCATACAGACACCAAATAACACTCCTGTGCCAGCTAAAGGAAAAATGACATTAGAAGATTCAAGCCTTGGGGGATAGAAAGGGACAGAAGTTAGTTCTACTTGGTGAGGAAATACTAGGGAAGGCTATATACGTCCTAAAATGTGATCCACCATGACAACCCATTGGCTTTGCCCTTCTTGTTCAAGTTTGTGTGACATACCGCCTTTTCTTTTCATATGCCTATTGTTTCATCCTTAATAAGTAATCCCTTAATTTTAGGCCAAAAGTTTATTTTATATAACTTAAAACTTAATGTTTTGAAGCATTTAAATTGAAATGTAACGTCTTCAAAATGTTTAGAATAAACATTAAATAAATGAAAAATTTGACGAGATAAGCTCTTAATTAATTAAATATTATGTCAATACTAACATGACAATATTTTTATATTTTTAAATAAAAAGCGAAGCTAAATGTCATTTAATTAATTTTTAAACTAATAAAAAAGTGATTCTCACCTCTTTTACTAGCGATCAAAGCCCTCTGCCATGGCTTCCAAAGATTCGCTAAAGGGAATTAGGACTTTAGGTTAGGGTAGATGTTGCCCACAAACACATCCAATTCCATATCTTCAATAACAAACACATCTAATTCATCTACTTCATCATAGATGCGAGGTTTTGCTTCTTCTTTTTTTCCTGTTTATGCATTTCAAACAGTGAATCATGCTTACCATATGACAACGGAGTGCATTTTTATTTAAAAGATAAAAAATACTATCATATTAGTATTGATGTGTCGTTTAATTGTCGGGGAGTTAATCTCTTTAAATTTTCTTTCCGTTTAAGATCTATTTTAAATATTTTAAAAACATTAAGTTTAATTTGAAAATTTTGAAATTTGTTATAAATATTAAATTTCAAAATGAACTTTTAGTCCCTTACTTTTGATTAGTCCTTATATATGGAATAATCGAGTTGTTAAGTCTAACATGTATTTTCTTTGTTTGATCGCTAAGAATATGAAAATAATTAAAATATACCTAAACACCATAGTATTGCTAAAAAAAAACTTTATTGTAGGCACTCACGTGCTTGTGTTACATTGCTCAACAATATTTGCTTTTTAGTTTTTAAAGTATTTTATAATTATAAAAAATGTGCAGTAAAGTTTAAAAAGAAACGTGGTCGTATGTTGCCACGTTACGACCTCTCAACCCATCGATTAAAACAAATTTAACAACCGAGTTACGATAGCGCAGGAAATCTGACAAGTAAAGATGCACATTCGTAGCTCAGACAAGACGTTTCCGAGAAAAGGCAAACGAAAGTAGTTTGCTTTGATATTATAAATCTGAATACGCACAAAGAAATTAAACAAATTAATGAATTCTACTCTCAATTATGAAGCGTATACATACTAATCCCTTGATTTAGTTAAGCAATTTCTGGACTACCAATCCTAAACATTAGACCAGAGTCGAACATGAAGATGTGTGAGGGTCGTATAATGCTGGAAGCAAAAACTTCCTTCCATTGTCACCATTGGCATTGTAGCTCGCACCAGTAGTAGAATCGAACAGTAGATTACCAGCATAACCAGGATAAGCACCTTTGCCATAAACACCAGGACAAGCCGACGCAGCTTCTAGTGGTGCCTCTTTGGGACCCTGAAAGTAGCCATTTCCAAATGGGTTGGTGGCAGTTCCAGCCAAGAGACTAGCCAGGTTGATGACCATGCCATCAAGGCCCACATCGTTGTTGGGTGCGATCAAAGGTGGACTCTGAGGTCCATAGACTGGCTGGTGAAATGGCCAAGCGCAGTAACCTGGGCACTGAGTCTCCGAGTTGCCAACCCAGATATAAGCAAACTTGTAGTTTTTGCCCGTTGCATGACTAGTATTGGATGCTGGAGCAGATCCGTGAGTTCCACATCTGTTCATGCAAAACTCTTCAACAGTAACATCAGAGGATGTCAACACAACATTGACAGCATTCCTCTGATCGCCCTTTGAGGCCAAGTTTACAATTTGTTCGTTTGTGAGTGACTTTCCCAGAGAATAAGCTTCATCGAGTATTTGCTTGTGCAGAAGAAGCGAAAGACTCGACCTTTTGGAGGAAAGATAGGACTTTTCTATGGTTTGCCACCATGTGGCTACTGAGGGGTGATTATTTTTTGATGGCATTGAAGTTGTGGTAGTAGAGAGAGAGGCGATGAAATCGGAGACAATAGCTCTCTGGGATGGCTTGAACTTGCCATACCAGATAAGATTGATGGAGATTTTGCCTGAAAGAAGAGGACCATTGTGGTAACTCAATAGTTGGTTCGGATCCTTTACTACCTCATTGAGTTTCCTAGCAGCAGAAGCGAATTGAAAGAGAGAAATTACAAGAAGCACTTTTACTAAAGAAGCCATCTTCGAAGTTATTGGTCTCGAGAGGTAAATAAGGGAAAGGTGAGGTAGCTTTATCTTGTGAATGAAAATGTAGTGGATGGTGGAGGCTATATATAGAGTCCAACAAGAGGGGGAGTGGAGAGGCAAAGAGAACTCGAAGACAATAAAGGTCAAGATGGGTTTTGCCAATTGAGAAGTTACTTGGTACGTAAGACCAGAGGCTCCAACGACTCTCTGAAGCGCGTTTAGTATTCAAAACAGAAAGGAGTCAAGGACAAACACCCAACTCCTACCTCCTACCCTCCGATCTCCAAGTTTGTGGGTCCAAGCGCGAATGGATGGCAGCTCAAAGCTAAGAACTTTACGACCAGATGGAGTCGATATGCCGTAAATGGCCTCACCCGTTTGATCCATTGTGCCAGTCGAAGCTCTTGCTCAGAAGGGCAAAGCAGCCAAGATGAAAAAAGTGGATGAGCGTTTAGAACTGACAGGCTGGAAGTAATATTTGTTGGGAAGTGTGGAGTGATACAGCTGGGACCAAAGAGTATCCTAGGAGTGAGAGCACGTGAGTCGACGCGCTCACCGATTGATATCAATATACGCATTCGTCACACAAAACGACACAATCCTCGTGATCGTGAGATCAGATAGGGAAATAAAAATATAAAATACGGAGTAGTAAAAGCTAATAACGACAAGTCGCAGCTGGAGCATGCTAACTCAACACTCATGACTCGTCAGGGCAGCAGTAGGGGCCGTTGCCTTTGCCCGATGGATCTAACCAATTTTCTTAATTAAGCTTTTGCCTCTAAATCCGATATTATGAGCGATTTGCTGATACTTATGCTAGTTAATCGCCAAGTTGCAAGTGAGAGAGCAGTTTTAGTGTACTAAAAAATATATAATGTATATATATATATATCTTTTTACCCAACATAAATATAACTAATTGCTTGGCATCGCCTAACCTTGAGTCCCTTTTGAATCAAACTTGAAAAAGAGAAACTCTTTTTAGATATGCAAATTGAACGAGACAAGGCAAGAGATCGTCATCCTCTTTCTTGCTACGAAAACGTGCATGCATGAGAAAGTAATTGAGCTCTATGCCTGTTTTTGTTGGGTGGATGCGCCAAAGTTTATATCGGAATTGGACACGAGATTTCTCGACATTTTTTTCTTCTAACATGGCTCTTGTACAGAAAATTTACAAGCTTGCTTGTGTCTAACAAAAAGGTAATCCATCAAACTTGTGTAGCTATCGTCCATGATTAGACACAATTTGTAGTATCGTTATTCTTTAAAAAATTAATCATCCTGTATGGATTGCTTAAACCTTTTTGTTTATTGGCAATTTACCCTTAAAGCAAATTTGAATATCTCAATGATTCGCATAGAAAGATGAAAATGTTAACCCAATTCAAACAGCAATCGCCGTCTCGTATCTACTACCAAAGCTCCATCACAAGCTTCACACATATATAAACATTATCCATTACCTAGCATTCACGAGGCACTAATTAATTAAAGATCGAAAGATGCTTATATACTTTGGGGGATATGTTAATTACTGGTGAAAACACGTTCTGCGATGCGTCCACCCACGGTGCGCTAAGTTCTCGGTGAGACGCAAGTACATTAAATATACTCCCACGGTCGCACCATGTTGGGGTTGCAATTCTTACTGCTCTGATCCTTATTTGTAATTGGGTGGACAGATATGGGCTGTAGGCAGGTTCAGTCGAGGTCAAGGAATCCTTTCGATTATATATATTAACGTCTGCTTAAGCTATGTCTAGTATAGCTCCAACACTAACAAGAATTTTAGACATATATGGGCTTTAGACAGGTTCAGTCGAGGTCAAGGAATCCTTTCGATTATATATATTAACGTCTGCTTAAGCTCTGTCTAGTATAGCTCCAACACTAACAAGAATTTTATCATCATTGTGGAGCTATGCAGTGTTAATGTTGGCATCTATGTAGAACAGCCCTCAATATAAAATACGTCAAGAACTTTGATTATAGCATTTCGCATCCGCTATTGATTCCTCTCGTCTGCTAAACTATTCCTGGATTTCTTATTGTTCAGATATCGGATTTGGAGGGTCTCTTAATATGCCATGTATATTTATAAGTTTCCTGGAATCATTATCTCTACACGCAAACACTCGATTTATTGTAGCAACATAATTATCTGCCTTTTCCATTTAATTATATGCCTTAAACGACATAGTTACATGCTTTAGTTAACCATAATTGTTAAAGCTCAAATCTTCTAAATAATTGTACTGAGAAATGGATTTTGATTATCTATATTTACATCCTTAGCCAATTCAAGCCGTCCATATTGGAACTCTAACGTCTACTTCTGGTTTAATTTCTGAAAAAAATAGCTTGTAGATAATGAACTCAGATAACTGGGCATGGCAAGTGATGGAGGGACATGGAACATATTCTCCTTTAATAGAGGAACCAAAGTTTTGGAATCCCATGATGTGCAAGTGCACTGCACTTTTGCAGCAGATAGCAATAATATACAAATGAATGCATGAACCAAACTTCATATGCCCATATTATGGATTCTTCAGCACATTTATAACCCCCAGAACCCAACACAATTAAAATATGAAGATAAGGAAGAAGAGCTAGGTCCCCACTGGGAAATCAGAAGCATATTTTTTAAACCATTGTGCAAGACTCATCCAAAGTATCGTAACCTAGATGTGTAGCTAGCGGATGAAATAAATATCATTACTTAATTGGAGTCTTAAGAGCGATCCCCCACATTAGTTGCTTTAAGACAGTAATTATAATAACATTCACACTTCGTTCCAAGAAAATTATGACTATATATTAGGCATGGAAATGCGAAACTGCCTTGGAAGGAGCTTTTAAACACATGCATCTGCTATTAACATTCACTTTTGTACCTTTCTTCGCAAGCCTCTTCGGCTTTAGCAGGAGTGCTCAGTTTTATCATTACCCAGGTCTCCATATATAATATCCATAACTTTTATACATTGAAATTGATATGCAAGGAGAGAAATTGCCTAGTGCGTTCCTTTTAATCTTATCTTTAGTACACAGTTCTCGTCATGACCTTTTTTTTCCTTTGTTAAGTGTCAAGTTGTTTGTGAATGGTAGTGCAAGGTAAACCACACCAGGTGGGTGCATGCACACCCCCCTCACTTATAAATAGTCGCATTTCAAGCTCTCCTTCACACCACTAAAACTTCAACCGTAACCTCTCTTCTTCTGCTCTAGCTCCTCAGAATTTTGATCAAGAAAAATTCGAGATTTCAATATATTTCTTGCAATGGATGCATTTAACTATGCGAAAACTACTTGTCTTTTCTTTGTCATTGTCCTATCAAGCTTAGCCAACTTGAGTCTTGGTGCAAGAAAGCTTAATGCACTACACGAACCCCCACCTATGTCTCTAACTTACCATAAGGGCTCTCTGTTGGATGGAGACGTTCACGTCTCTGTTCTCTGGTATGGAAAATTCACGCCACCTCAAAAATCAATCATCGCAGACTTTCTTGTTTCACTCGACACGAATCTGCTTGCCTACTCTGCCCAACCCTCAGTTTCTCATTGGTGGAACTTAATCCAAATGTACATTGCACAAGCAGGCAAGAAAGAGACACGAATTCTCCTCTCAAACCAAATTTCAGACCAAAACTGCACCTTGGGCAAAATCTTGAAACGATCAGATATTCTCCAATTAGCCAACAAAGCCAACTCCAAACCCGGTGGTTTGTCCCTCGTTTTGACAGGCAAGGACGTTACCGTTGAGGGGTTTTGCATGAGCAACTGCGGCTTTCATGACACACAATCCAAACACAAGTCCACATTTATCTGGGTTGGCAACTCCGACACTCAGTGCCCGGGGCAATGTGCGTGGCCATTTCACCAGCCCTTGTATGGACCCCAAACTCCGCCACTCGTTGCGCCGAACGGCGACGTCGGCATCGATGGCATGATAATAAATATTGCGAGTCTTTTGGCCGGAACCGTGACGAACCCGTTTGGAAATGGTTACTATTTGGGGTCGGCCGGCGACACACTGGAGGTTGGTTCGGCTTGTACAGGGGTTTATGGAAAAGGAGCATACCCGGGTTATGCCGGGAATCTGTTGGTTGATCGGACCTCTGGTGGAAGCTATAATGCGGTGGGTGTCAGCGGAAGAAAGTACCTATTGCCAGCTCTGTTTGATCCGCTGAGTTCACAATGTTCAACTCTCGTCTGAAACATGACAAAACAAGTAAAGCAGCTGTTTGTAAATAAAAAATAATTTGTGAATATAATTGGAGTCATTTCGCTGTGATAAATTGGATAATTACTAGCAATAATAAATTCGGATTTCCATCCATCTTTCGCGTGAGTAAGCCAACTAACACAGCCCAAAAGGTTCAAAGGATCATTTTAAATTAATTACCCAATATAGCGAAACACTTTAGTTTTTTTGACAAGTAAAATCAGCTCCTCGTGATTAAAATTTTAATATAAGTAGGTTGGAGAATCTATTAATAAGAATTAAACTTGGGTTAATTATTGTCAAAATGAGAATTAAACTTGGGTCAATTATTGTCAAAATGAGTAGAACTATTCATTTAGATAGTTAACTCTTACCACTTATAAACCCTTTAATATTTTCATGCTTAGTAAATATGAGATTCTCTAACTCTCCTCCTCAAGTGCAACTAAGACTGGACATATAGTTGTCATTTGAAACAAATGCAGTGGTAACCAGACCGGACCATCGGGATTGGACATCCAAACGAACACCTGAGAAATTAATAATCCGGATCAACCATACTCTGATACCATATTAGAATTTTTAATATAGGTGAGTGTAGAGTTCACTAACAATAATTAGGTTTGGGTCAACTATTGTCAAAATAACTAGAACTAGCCATTTGAATAGTTAACCCTTATTACTTATAAACCTGGTTGGGTCGGCTGTGCTAGGCCCAGGCCCAGGTCCACATGTTCAAGGCTCATTCGCAGGTGTTAGTCTCCCATGCAAACATAAAGACTTACGTAAAGACCTAAACCTAGCATCTATTCCATATATAAGGTACTATTTTGCCATGATACAGGTATGGGATTTCAACCCTAGTTTTTTCTCTGTTCTCAGCAACCAAAACTTCTCCAAAAAGACTAACTTGAGCGTCGGAGAGGCCTGCCGGCAATCAACCCCCAGTGTGCCTTATTTGTTTTGCAGATATTCAGCAGTCAAGGTCACACAGAATCATGGATCCGAATAGCGATGTCCAGCCCTAGCAAAATCTGACTGAACCAGTTGGCGCCCACCGTGGAGCCCGGCATTAGGGCACCACGTCCATAAACACACAGGTCAGTCAGGCGGCAGCAGCCAATCCTGATATAACCGTCGTCACAGCTCTTGCGTTGCAACGGACAGGTCTGCAGCTATCCGTTACTCACCCATCACCACAACACGAGTCCCGACCTCAATCTTCGCACCCGAATGATCTACCGCAACTTCAGAACCAAGATCAAGAAGAACAGAGCATAGCCCTGGAGGACAACGCCGAGGCTAATTCGCACCCTAATTCCCAGTGCCCCCTGGACGCGAATGCTTCTACACCACAACAAACACCCCTCACCCAAAGACAGATAAAGGAAGCGACTGATCTATTGATTCGCCAAGTCCTACAGTCTCAGCCGGAACAACAGCAGACACCCGCTCGGCAGGTTGGTGTGATG
>JANIPN010000002.1:8967823-9005732 GCA_027478595.1 Erythroxylum anguifugum
GGTAGGGGCGGTTGGGGGGGTGGGGGGGGTGGAGGAATTGGCGTCGCCGCTCCTCTATACGACGGTACACCCTGTGAGGTACTCCCCTCGAACATAACATTTCCACCTTGTGACCTTCCTGTAATCACATTCGGAAAAACAGTTAGTACACACATTGTAGAGTATGGCCTTCTTGGTTTTAATTTAAATACCACATTGTTTTCTTTGTTGGCCTATATTGAATGATATGGTACCGATCATTTAATGAAGTGTCAGAAGGCATAACTGATTGGACCTCGTGGAGGCGAAGGTCTTGGCCGTCCAAGTGAAGCGATATTGCAATTTGCTCTTCGTCCGTCAATCATGGGGCTTGGATCAGCACAAGCCCTTCGAGCTGATTCGGGGTCACGAAACGTAACCTATATATATTTGTATATGATCAATCAAAAGAAGGCCTTTACTTCCAGCAGCAATGTACAATAAATTTCAATAACTTGTCATAAAGATGAAGAACTGAACTTACGAATCCATATCCTTTAGACTTTCCTGTGTTTTTGTCAGTGATGATCACGGCCTCAAGAATCTCTCCAAACTGCTCAAAGTATCTGCGCATTTCTTCAGTTGGGGTCTCCCAAGCTAATCCTCCAACAAACACTTTAGTAAACGTGGTGTCTCCGAACTGAGATCGATAATGTGGATAAGCCATGGCATGCAAATGACCAAAATCACAATCGAGTATCCTTCTTCATGCATGAATTTTCAGTATATCACTCGTATAGCCATATCCGCTGCACCTTTTTCCAACCCCATCGCTTCCACAAATACTTGTGCTTGGCATGCGTGCCTGTACACCCTCTACTCTAGCACCATTCCCTTATCTTTCCTCACGATCACACCATAAAATAACTACTTCAAGAGATTTGTGAACACGAAAGTGACTGATTGAGCTAGTTTATGATGTTTTTAACAGACGTTGCGGATTGGTTAATTAAAAAAGAGACAGAGCAAAAAGGGTTGGCCTAGAGAGAGGAGCATCCGACAGCTGCAAACTCTTATTTGCTGTCTAGGAAAAAGATGATAGAGAGAGAGTGACAAACAGAGAGACGAGACAAAGAGAGAGAGAGAGTGAACGAGTTGGCTTTGTGTATCAAATAGACAGCTGCGTAAATAAGCACTTGGAACCTGTCCTCTCTGTCACAGCGTTAACATGCTCCCCCACTCCGATATATGAATAATAATCCTTTCCAATCTTCAGTTTTCCACTTTGGTCACTGGTCTTGGTGGTCCTAAAACATTTTTGAGTTTTAAACATGCTGTTGAATTTTTCACTGATAATAATAAATTCACGTTGAGGACTGTTGTCTAGATAAATAGAATATGAATGATTGTACTGAAAAATTACATATGGTAAATTTCTAAGAAAGACTGAAGGGATTACAAACTATCCCACTTAAAACTCAACCTTTTAAACTTAATTTTTCTAGGCATATAATTTAATAGCACAATAATTTTCTACAACAACTATACTTACAATAACTATTAAATAGACAAATAAAGAAAATCATAATTTAACGAAGTTCCACCAATTATGCTTATTTCCTCAAACACTATTAAATTAATATTTCACTATTTTAAGAAAATAATACAAGTGAAATATTATAAAATAAGATAAGGAATTTTTGTCTTAAAGAAAGACAATTTTGGGATGATCAAAAACTAAAAGGAGGTAAGTTGTTTTATAAGTAAATAACCTCCCACAAATCTATAACTTCTCAACATGAGATTATAGGATGAGTCACAATATTTGACTACTCAACAAACCTCCACCTTGGCGAATTCCACTTTTTCAAATCTCTAATAAAACTCATCTTCAGTAATGTCTTCAAATGTGCTTTACAACGCCTATCTTCAATTTTTAGCAATATTGATCAAGTCCAAACAATGTTGGAATTTGACTGCAGTCGCCACCTTTGTCAACTTATCAATACGATTCTCAGTAGTCTTAATCTTCTAGATTGATACTCTACCTTCTTCCAAAACCTCACGTGCAAAGTGATAACAAACATTGATGTGCTTCGTCCTTGCATGGTAAACTTGGTTCTTTGCCAAAAGAATAGCATTCTGACTATCACAATGCACTTTGATGTGCTTCTGTCGAACTCCTAATTCATCCAAGCAATCCTTGAAGTCAAATTGCTTCCTTTACAGCCTTTGTAGCTGCCATATACTCTGCCTCCGTAGTCGACAAAGCAACTGTTGACTATAAGGTAGACCTCCAATTGACTAGTGTCTTTGCAAGAATAAACACATAGCCAATAGTTTACGGACACCTGTCCAAATCATCAGCATAGCCGAAATCACAATATCTAACTACACATTGACCGTCTTGCTTATCTCGCTGAAATATCAAACCAACATCTACAATGTTCATAATGTACCGTAGATTTCATTTCATAGCTTGCTAATGTTCCTTCCCAGGATCATGCATATGCTTACTCACAACCTCTACTGCTTGTGAAATGTCGAGCCTTGTACATATCATATCATATACCAAGCTACCAACAACATTTGCATATGATACTTTTGACATGTATTCTCATTCTGCATCATTCTTTGGAGACAAAAATGCACTGAGTTTGAAATGAGGAGTGACTGGAGTATTGACAGGCTTTGACTTTTCATTCAAGCCAAAACATTTTAGTAACCTTCGCAAATATTGTTTCTGAGTCAAACAAAGTCTCCCCAATTCCTTATTTTTGCTTATCTCCATGTCGAGAATTTTTTTGGCTTCACGTAGATTCTTCATTTCAAATGCCTAATTCAACTAAATCTTCATTCTCTCAATTTCTCTTAGATTCTTTAAACTATTAGCATATCTTCAATATACAAGAGAAAATAGACGTAGGATTCATCTTGTATCTTGCAAAAATACACACAGTGATCGTATTTAATTCTTGTGTACTTTTGTCTTATCATAAACTTGCCAAATCGCTTGTACTATTGCCTTGGAGATTGTTTCAACCCGTACAATGATTTTTCGAGCTTGCACACAAAATTCTCTTTTCCAGCAACTTTAAGACCTTCGAGCTGAGTCATATAGATTTCCTCCTCTAAATCTCTATGTAAAAACACAGTTTTTACATGCTATTGAACTAGTTCCATATGAAACCATGCTACCAAAGCCAACAAAATTCGAATGAAGGAATGTTTTAAAACTAGAGAAAAAATTTCATTATAATCGATTCCCTCCGTCTGAGCATAGCCTTTGGCCACCAGCCTTGCTTTGTAGCTAACATTATTCTTGTCAAAAAATCCATCTTTTTTTGCATATACTCATTTGCATCCAATTGTATTCTTTCCCTTTGGGAGACTAGCTAGCTTCTATATCTGATTCTGATGAAGCAAATGTATTTATTCATTCATGGCTATCCTCCACTTATCTTCTTCTGAACTTCGGATTGCTTCTTTCTAAGAGGTAGGAATGTCATTAATTTAAATTGGAGATGCATAAGCCACAATATTAGCCTAATGAGCAAGTACTTGAATGTTCTTTTTTGGCTTTTTTAATGCAATTGGTAATTGTTGCTGCGAAGGTACTTGGGTTGAAACCTCATCTTCATCTATCTCCTCTTCTACAAATCTCACATTGGTTGGAGAGGAGAATGAAGTACGCCTTATAAGGGTACAAATACTTCTTTCCCATAGACCTATTTTCTGGCTGCGGGAAGAGCAAAACTGTGAGGGCCTTGTCCCGACGGGCAACCCAAAACAAAGAATATCTGTGGGCGGGTGGTCTAGGCTGTTACAAATAGTATCAGAGCTAGCTCTCGACCCATTATGCCAACGAGGACGTTGGGCCCTAAGGGGGTGGATTGTGAGATCCCACATCAACTGGAGAGGAAAATGAAGTACGTCCTATAAGGGTACGAATACATCTTCCCTACAAATGCGTTTTCTCAGGTATGAAAAGAGCAAAACCGTAAGGACCTTGGCCCGATTAGCAACCCAAAGAGAACAATATCTGTGGACGGGTGATCTGGGCTGTTACATTTCTGCATCTGTTTCATCATTTGCTGGGATAACAATTCTTCCATCAAACTCCACTTGTTTTAGAGTACCATTTGTCTGCTCAATATTTTCAGTTGTCATATTTCTTAACATGGAAGATTCATCAAAGGTATCATCCCAGCTGAAGATTATCTCTTTAACTTTAGACACCAAAGACGATATCCTTTTACACTAGAGGTGATCCTCATAAAAATTGCTTTCTTTGCACGTGGATCCAACTTTGACTTCTTAACATGATAATATGTAGTGGAACCAAATATATGTAAGGAATCATAATCTATAGCAAGTTTTCCAAACTATTTTTCCAAAGGCGTTTTACCAACAATAGCAGTTGATGGAAGGTGATTGATGAGATAACATACATACGTAACAACCTCAACCCAAAAT
The DNA here is from genome assembly GCA_027478595.1 of Erythroxylum anguifugum. Lineage (NCBI taxonomy): Eukaryota > Viridiplantae > Streptophyta > Magnoliopsida > Malpighiales > Erythroxylaceae > Erythroxylum > Erythroxylum anguifugum. The sequence continues at coordinate 8,972,258 of JANIPN010000002.1, forward strand.
TCTCTGCCCAACCCAGCATTGGACAACATACACTGAACTTTCTCCACCAATGTTTGATTCATACGTTCTGTCACCCCATTTTGTTGTGGTGTATCCTTGACTGTGAAGTGTCTGACAATACCTTCATCTTCATAGACTTTTTAAAATGGATCACTTCTATACTCTCCTCCATTATCTGTATGAAGATGCTTAATCTTTCTGCTTGTTTGAGTTTCCACCATCTTCTCCCATTTGAGGAAAACTCCCAACACTTCATCCTTAGTCTTTATAGTATACACCCTTACTCTCCGAAAAAAAATCATCAACAAAGGTCACATAATAGTATTTTCCTCCCAAAAAAGTTGTTTTGGAAGGTCCCCATACATTAGAGTAAACATAATCCAAAATACCCTTCGTATCATGGATTGCAATATTGAATTTTACTCTTGTTTGTTTCCCTTTGACACAATGCTCACAGAAATCTAATTTGCAGGTCCGAACTCCTTTCAACAATCCTTGATTTACTAATATCTACAAAGATTTTTCACCTGCATGTCCTAAGCACATATGTCACAACTTGGCTGCTTTTAGCTCTTAATCATCATTAGAAGCTACTGTTATTGTTCCAATAACATGCATTACCTTGGTAATAATACATGTTATTGTTTCTTTAAATTCTTTTCATTACCATAAGTGCACCAAAGATGACTTTCATTACTCCACTTGTTGCATTTACAATGTAGGCCTTTGATTCTAAGACTCCCACAGAAATGAGATTCATCGTCAATCTTAGCACGTATCTGACATCTGTTAGAGTCCTGGTTGTTTCTTCGTAAATCCTCAAGCAAATTGAATCAATCTTATTTGTGGTGTAGGGATTGTCATTTTTTGTGTAGACAACGCCACGTTTTAGCTCTCTAAAATCAGAGTACTAATCCCGATTGGGGCATATGTGATGACTATAACTTGAATCAAGCAGCCATGGAGTAGAAGGGCTTATTGAGGATGTAGCAACTAATGAAAGATCTGAGTCTGCATCTTCACATTCAGCAACATTCGAATTTACAATAACCTTTTTCTTATCAGGTTTGTTTTTATTCTTCAGCTTTGGACAATCATTTTTCTAGTGTCCTTTTTCCAGACAAAATGTACATTCCTCTTTGCTCAATTTGAGCTTCGACTTCGATCTCAATTTTTCTCCTTTAGTCTGAATTTGTGAACGACCTCTAACTACCAAAGCTTCTGATTTTCCACTTGTTTGTTCTTCCTTTGTCTTCCTTCTCAATTCATGATTGTACAAAGTAGTTGTAACTTCACTAAAAGACACATCAACCTTCCCATAAAGTAGAGTGATTTCAAGAAACTCAAACTCCTCATGAAGGGATCCCAGCAACATCAAAGCAAGACCTTCATCTTCAAATGTCACATCCAAATTCTTTAAATTAGTAACTAATTAATTAAAACTGGTGATGTGATAATTTATAGTGATACTTTAAAAATAAGAGAAATGAAACAATCTCTTCTTCATATGGAGCTTATTATAACTGCTTTTCTTTAAGAATTTTTCCTCAACGCGTTCCACAATTTAGATGTAGAAGTTTATTTCGAGAAAGCATACATTTACTCTCTGAAAAAACACGATTGAATTGTACCACATGCTAAACAATTTAGGCCCTGTTTGTTTTCGTTTATTTTTTCCGTTTTTCGTTGTGGTTTTTTAAAAAAGAAAACAATTCATTAAAACACGTTTGGACGAGTTTGGACGAGTATTGTTGTCATTTCTTGTTTCTAAAAATAAAAAAACCTCAATAAGTTTATAGAAACGTAAAAATGATGTTTTTATAAGATTTTAAAACAGGATTTTTTTCTCGTAAAAACCACTCGTACCGATTTTACTACCTTTTGTGTTTTTTCTAGCCTTGCTTTACCTTCACTAGTCTGTGCTTGCTCCTTCATCTTTGAGAAATGGTTAACAATGGAGGCAGAAGGGGCAAATATAGAAACCAGAACACAAAAATACTGCCAGAAAGTTTCAAGCAACACCAGAAGTGAGATAAGCAACACAAGTCAGTACCCAACCATCTGCCATTTGGTCATCGTCAAGGAAGCTACTGTCCGACTGGTCCACCGTCCCTGACACTACCTTCCCTACACACGACAAGCAAGAACCTGCCCTGCATGAATACGATAAATCAACACCTTCCTCCTCTGCGTGGTCAAGACTGTACACATCATATAGGACTGTTATCACTTTCTCTCCTTCTGGAGTAATAAGCTTCACGTTGTACGTCGTCATGGCCTTAATCCGCCCTCCGTGCCCACTTTGCAACCCGAAAAGTGCCTATCGCATGTTCGAAATCACCTTCCGATTCGCCGTGTCAGGGTGCTAAGGAGGAGCCCAGCGTCGCGCCACAGAGTGTTGCCGTGGAAGCCATTTTTGTGGGTTAAGCTTAGCTTAGCTTAAAAGAGAGAGTGGCAGTGGCGAGTCTCATCCTTGCGTCTTTAGTATAAAGTAGGGCACGCGAAGCACTTGTCTTATAAATGTTGCAGCATATCATTTAATGCGGCAGAGTCTACTTTTCAAAGCCTAGTCTTCATGTGAAGACCATAGAGCATGCATCACTTATCTTCACATTTAATATGGCAGCACATCTGCAGAGCCTACTCTTCAAAAGCCTATTCTTCACGTAGTAGCCTGTCTCTATATCATAATGGTTCATTTGTTACAAAAGTTAGCTTACTCTTTACATCCCAGTAAAGCCTTAAGTCCTGTTATAGGGAAATCTTATTATAGTGAAGTTTTGTCATAATAAGAATTAATTAATTTAAAAATATATTATATTATATTATAATTATTACAAATAAGAGTATAATTAAAAAAAAGAAATAGAATAATAAAACTAAACATGTCTTTACTTTCAGTTTTTTATTAGAGATCTCAATCAAACAAGTTTTTGGTTTCAGTTTTTATATTACAAATCTCAACCAAACAGGTTTTTATTTTTTTAAGGAAAAAACATAAACTAAAAACAGGAAACAGAAATCAAAAACAACAGCAGAAAAACAGAAGTGGAACCAAACGGCTCTTTATAATCTTCCAATCCTTCTCTTCAATATCATCTGGTTTCTTTTCTTCAATAGCAATGTCAAGACCCGTTTTGAACCTCACTTTTTCACATGCCAAAATGACCTGTGCCATCAAAAATTTCCACCATATATCTTCCATTTTCACAGTAGTCTTTGCTAGAATAGACGAGATAGAAGCTGTTGGTGTAGTCGTATCTTTAATTTATGTCATCTTTGCTGCAATTTCTATTTAATAGTTATCAATGTGAAATATCAATAGCCCATGAAAAAATCTTTTCTGATGTGGAAGATCAGACCACCTTGCAACCACAAAGCATACTAAGAAGAAACCTTGGCTTTAATACCAATTGTTGTGGAACTCGAGTTAATTTTCATCAACAATAACAAATTCACCTTGAGCACTATTGCCTACGTGAATAGAGTGTGAACGATTGTACTGAAAAATTACATCAGGTAAATCCTTAGGAAAAATTGGAGGGGTCATAAACTGTCCTACTTAAAACCTAACCTCCTGGACAGAATTTTCCTAAACATGTAATTTAATAACACAATATAATTCACTACAATTCTAACCGACAATAGCTATTAAATAAACAAATGAAGAACATCATAATTTAACAAGGTTCGGCCAATTATGCTTACTTCTTCGAACACTACTAAATTAATATTTTACTATTTTAAAAATAATACAAGTGAAATATTAAAAAGGAGAGAAAGAATTTTTGTCTTAAAGAAAGATAATTTTGAAATGATCAAAAACTAAAAAGAGGATGCTTGTTTTATAAATAAAACATCCTCCCACAAATCTATAATTTCTAACGGGGGATTGTGAGATGAGTCACAATATTTAACTACTCAACAAAACCTTGGTCACCATTTCGCTTACCTAGCTGTCCCAGCACTTGGTTCCAATGGTGGGGACTCTGCATGACCATTTTAAAAGGGATTTGGGATAAAGACTCGAGACCCCACTTGACACATTTTGCTAATTCTGGAAATTAATACCTATGATTACTACACGAATGAGATGGTTTGAGGTTTTAATTGTTGTTTAACAAGGAGAACAACTAGGAAACTACCATGCTCGGGTCGGTTCGGTTTCATCCGTAGGATGAAACACACACACCTATGTCTTGAACCGGCCAATCAGATGTTTTTTTTTCCTCATTATTTTATTACCACGATATAACCATGTTAACAGCTACTCTATTTTGGTGCATCCATCCACGCGCATGATTCTCTTAGGAACATGATCGCATGTTCGCAGGGCCCCTGATCATAAGCTGTTAAGAAGCCAACTACAAAGTAGTTAAAATCTCAATAGCCAATCTCCAATATAATAAGTAGGAGCCTGCGGCACTAATTACGGTGTTGGGCGGCTACAAGCTACGACAGAAACTGAACTACAAACTACAAATTTTCAAAGAGTCTTCATTTTTCTCCAGCCATTAGTTCCTCGTTAATGATTGGTGATTTAGATTAAAATAGGAATCTCTTCAAGAATTTAAATGCTAAAGCTAACTTTGTGCCATTTTAATGAAAGGTTAATGATAGGAAGACAAAGTGGCAGAAAGGTTCTTTCCGTGCATGTACCTTCCAAATTTCGGTACAATGCAATGGGCAGCAGGTGAAAGCTAAGCACAGAAACAGAAACATTACTGTGAAAAGAGATGTAAATATGATCAATACTGGAACCAAAAAAAAAGGGGGGGTTAGTATTGAATATTAAGTTATAATGGTTCTCTTATAATTGTTCACACGGCTGTCCTGTTAGATAAAAATCAGGCTTCCTCGTAGCCTTGGTCAATCATTAATAAAATAAAACCCAACCAATCTGGTTTAATTAGGGTTAATGGTAGACCTGACCATTATGTGGTCCCACTACCACAAATTAAAGAAATGTACTTAAGAAAAGCCAAATGGAGGGGAGTCGACTGTAGCGTGTAGGGACGAAGTCTGTGCAGTGCATGCGACTTGGAAGGATTCTTTCTTCTGTAAATGGTTCCTCATTGGACAACGGACATGCAGGTTTGAGGTTTGCCCATTTGAAATTAACTAAAGTAAAATGCGACATTTGTAGATTTCCTGTAAATTGAGGGAGGCCAGTCGCTGGGAGAGGCAGAAGAGAGAGAGTGATTATGTAGGTTGTTGCCAGCGTTAGAGACGAGGAGACAGCTATAAGGACACATAGGTTTGTGAGAGCTGTACAAGTCCGTGAACTGGCAACTCCTCCCCACGTGGGGTCCTATCACTTATGAGCTGTATTTCATCACTTTCTTCCCTATTTTTCACCCTGGCCTCTAATCATCTCAAAAAAGAAAACCAAACCTCTACACATCAGATCACCCAGTCATTTAAATGTTCATTTTCTAAACAATAATAGCGTTATTTCAACCAAATATTTTTTTTAATTCAACCCTACACATTCTCTCTCTCTCCGTTGGGACCAGGGACGGATTCAGAGGGGCTAACAGAGACTATAACCCCCCAATTAAAAAGTTTTCAGAATATATACATATATATATAGGCGCCAGCTCTCTAGACTAAAATTTTTTCAGAATATATACATATATATAAGCGCCAGCCTCCCAAGACTAAAATTCTGGATTCGTCGCTGGTTGGGACTATATGTCGTTAGCTCCACAAAACCAGATAGAGCCAACATATGATCTGTGGTTGGATTCCAATCCCATTCTTGACACCATAACTATAGTTGACATTTGAAATACGTATTAAACAAATAACTTGAACTGAGGCTTTGTCTGGGAGTTTGATTTCATGAATTGTAATATTTTTTCATCCAAGGTTTATAATAAGATGGAAGATGAGAGTTGTATATTATATCTTATTCTATCCTAAATAGTAAAAATAAAAAACTTCCAATTTAAGAATTTAAGATTGAACGTAAAATGATAAATAACTTTATATTTTATTATATTATAAATCTTTTATTTAAAAAACATTTTATTATATTATGAACTCTTCCATTCATCTCAAATAATAATTTTTTAATATTATATTTATTTATTTTCCATTTAATTTTATTCTACTTCTTCTATTCCATCAAAAACTTGACATCTAACTAAATATAGCCAAGTGTTGTTTTGCTTGCTGTCTTGTGTACATAGTATTTCACAAGTTTCAAATCAAATGCAGTTATAAGCTGAATGGTTCATGCAGGGACAGAGCCAGACATGTAAAGTAGGAGGACCTAATATTTAATTTTTTAAATTTTAGAGAGCCCAACTCTCAAATAACTTCATTTTTATATATATATTTATATATAATATTTATTTTTTAAAAAAATTTGGAAAGCCCAGGAACTCCTGAGCCCCATCTAGCTACGTCATTGAGTCCATGCACCCTAAAAGGGAGAAGGGGGGCAAATACTGTAGTACTGTACTCACTAATCTACTATAAAAACGCAGAATAATTCTCACTCCGTCGTGTAATTTGAGAAATTATATTTACTTGGACCTGTCTGATATAATAATAGTTCTTGTCTCCTTGTATGTTTCGAGTACAGACAATACGTTCTTGGAGAAACACAAGGTGATGTAAACATCGGTACCAGCAATACTAGCCCGCGACTAGCCCTATAATCCTAGAAACTGGGCTAATGGGACTTCCACAGGCCTGAACTTTTCATGTGACGATTGTGTGTTCTAGAGCAGCACAACTTGCGAGTCGGACGCAATCTAGCTAGTCACAGAGAACGTTGTAGGCAACCAACCACCTACTAGCGGTAGCGGAGAACATAGGAGTTCACTGCTAATACATTTATGATTATGAATCTCATATCACCTCTTCTTAAAAGTCTAGCTGAATTCTACCCTAGGCAGCTGTTTGCGTCGGATTTTCTTCTCATTTGTTCAGGGTGGGGATTTGAACTAAAGTTTACTGCGAATTCCGGTTTATGGTCATTGGGCTTCAGATGTGCCAAGGAAATGAATAGAAGTTGGTGGCTTTAACTAGAGCATGGGGTTTTTGATGGTCGACGCAAGCCCTCAGTACATGGAAAGGTCCATTGGGTAAGCTAAGGGGCCTACGCCATAAACGATACACTTGCCTTACTGGTGAATACAATATCAAAAAGAAAAATGAGAAAGTTATTATTATTTCAGCAAATTTAAATCAAATATTTTTATTAAACTGTATATTAAATTTTAATTTTTTTAAAATATTCAAAATAAAATTTAGCATTTATAAAAATATAATTTAAATTATTAATAAATATTTATTTTTTATGCATCACAATAATAATAACTTACCACAAAATCATTCTCAATTGAGTGATGTTATTGTTGGCATATCAGCTATGAATTATATATAATTTGTACTAACCGGCTTTAAAATCATTGATAATTAAAGAGAAGGATGCTGCCTGAAAATCAAGGGGTGGTGGCGCAGTTGGCTAGCGCGTAGGTCTCATAGCTTCTGAGTTATCCTGAGGTCGAGAGTTCGAGCCTCTCTCACCCCAACAGTGCGTTTTGATTTGATGGGACAATTTCCTAATTCTCACTTCAGCCCTAAATTTTCTCTCTGACGTACGTAATTGAAGACTGCTCTTCATCATTCCTGTCCTATTCGTCTTCCTTGGGTACAATCATTTGCTTTTTGCATTTGTCTGCGTATGCCATGTTGCTTGTTATGTTAACGTTGGGTTTGGATGCCGCAAGCTCTAAGCTTTTGGATCGTTATTTCAAATGGAGAAAAAAACAACACCTGGCATGAGTACTCATGAATTTGCTGCCTGTCATTTTCATGTAACTTGTGAATGTTACCCAAAGTAACTCCATTTTTTGTAACATAAGTACTAACATGGTTATAGTACTCTTCACCGATCGGTACCAATTCACCGTTATACCCATTGGTGTCATAGCTTTAACTTCAGTTCAGCAGCATCACCAATCAGCTAATCAACAAGTTGACTGCGATGGTTCAACTTATTTGCCATTAACATGTGGAAGAGAACTTTAGCCAGTAAGAGATTAGCTGACTGCGATGGTTCAACTTATTTGCCATTAACATGTGGAAGAGAACTTTAGTCAGTAAGTCGTGTCACTTAAAACACATCTATGCAACTCTTCTGGCGGTCTATCAAAAACCTTCAGACATATTTAATGGTGGAAGAAAGGGAGTTTTGGACCATCACGTTCATCGTCAATTTGTGTGCTAGATAAACTGAGATTATATGGCAATTTTGGTGAATAAGCTTTCATGGACCATCACGTTCATCATCAATTTGTGTGCTAAACGATAAACTGAGATTGGGGCAAGTTTGGTGAATAAGCTTTCTTGCACGCTATTTGAGTCAGAGAGTTACTGTTTATAATCCATGTATTAAAGGTAAGTAATAAGTGAAGGATAGGATATTTGTAGGCTTAGATAATGATATATTATTCAGCTGTGAATCTTGTATTAAAGTAACAATTGATCAAAGTCTCATTTCCTTTCAAAGGAAGCATATTTGAATCACGTTGGATCTGGTACATACTGATGTGTGTGGATTGATTAGCCCACTTTGCAAGATCTTTTTGATATCGAAGCTTTTTGTCTTCAGTCTCCACATTCGGGTTGCATTTCTTCTATCTTCGATAATATGAACAAGGTTTTGTTTCCGCGTTTAAGCATGTAGACTTTTGTTTTTCTCCCTTGTATCAAAAAAAAAATGAGAGAGAAAATCGTAATAACGATATGGGATTTTGTAAGACAGTGGTTAATATTGTTTCTAATGATATTTTCATCCGATTATAAAACGATACATTATTAATTTCTGGGTAAAAGATATGGGATTTTTCTATAGTTTAAATTTTTTTAAAAAACTTTTTAATCTTAAAAATTCTTTAAATATTTGTATAATTTTCAATTTTTCATAAAATTTTTCTCTAAATTAAAAAATAATGACACAAGTATAAATAACATACGTTGGCTAATCAAATGTTGTTAATACGATAATTCAAATCAATTAAATACTTAAACTTGACCAATTCAAATTCATAACATAAGATCTACCATAAATTATTAGTTTATGTTATGTTTAATTAGTTTTGGTTAAGTTTAAAAATTGGGTTGAATTATCACGTTAATAATATTTGATTGATGAGTACATATCACATGTATTTCACTTTTATTTTTAACTGAAATTTAAGAAGTAATTTTTTTACAAAAAAAAATTATAAAGATTTTTTTAAAATGGCTTAAAATACATAAATGTTTTATATTTTTAACCTTAACTTTTAATCCTTTCTCCTACAAATAATAGGATATTTAACTACTTTCGTCAAAAATTTAAAACTTGGCGTAACATTCGATGAATCGTATGTCTCCATTTTCTTAACTTTGTCCTGTAGTTTCTTCTTTTATCTCTTTTTTGCCTCGTATGTGTCTAGCATTGAACGTGATGTGTGGTTGGTGCTATCACTCACTCACTCACTGCTTTAGTTGCTACCGCCGTTTTTGTGATCCACGTCCCTAGCTTGTTGCGGCTTTAATTTATCACTTGTAACAATCTTTTCCTACTCGAAGGTATTAACGAACACCCTAAAGATATGTCTAAAGCAAGAGGAATATGGGACATGTGGATAATGGAAGCTATAAAATTTTGCTTGTCAGGATAACGAGTTATTGTATTTTATATACGACAAACATATCCAAAACAGGATAAGTTTCAAGGTTACTAAAAGTTTAAACATTTGCACAGAATGATTTTACCACATTTATCTTCAGGCTTTATTTTTATGATCGCCATGTAAATTACACTCGTATGAGATCTTTCACATGAACGGTGAAACATACATTGCAAGAAAAAAAGATGCCTTTCCAATCAATCAAATATGGAAGATGACTGTTGAATTCAAACAGGAGTGGCTAATTGTTTGATCTATTGACAAGTCAACCAGGCCATCATAAGAGTCTGAATCGTAAGATGGATAGAACCACTAAGCCCAAGCTATCAAAACATACAGATTAGGATATTTTACTTAATCATAGGAGTATTTGTTTGTGCTAAGGTCAGGATGTAGCTTGAAATTGACAGACGTTTCAAAATAAATGAAATACAAGGCGGGTTGGCTAGATGGAGCTATCAGTGATGGTGAAATAGGAATGTATTATATAAAGTTGAGTCACGTGAAAGTTTACTTTTGTATCTATTTTATTAGACACATTGAACTCTAGCTCATTTCTGAGAGAACCAATCGTTCCATAGCCACTGATGTACACTTTCCGTCTGATTTCAATCTTGGGGCCCTTGGAATGGTTCTGATATTAAGTTTCAAAACTTGTTTTCATCGTAATTGATCCAATTCATGCCAGATATCGCACTTTAATCAAACCACTCATACGAGGATTTAAGCACTTAATTAGTATTACAACATCAGTTCTCCAGTCACATGTTATATATCTGCTCAGACTCCCTTACTTGGCTAATAATAAAGCAGTATGGAATACTCATCCATCCTTTCACGATGATTATCACTGGCCAAGGACCACTATTCGTGCCGGCCCCTCGAACTTTGAACTTGAGATATGAACATCAGTGGAAATAGCCATTGATGGATTCCTGCACCATGCGGTTGGTTGATTCAGAACTTCAGGCCTTTGTCGTATGTATCCTTGTATATGCATTGATGACGTTACATGTGACGGCTGTATGACCCTTGAGAAGTTTGTCTCTTCCATAATCATTTCTAATTGCTTCTTTTAAGCATATCACATGCATTGTGGGTTCCAGAGGCTCTAGCTCCAGATAATGTGGATGCTTGGCCCTTAATCCTGATAGAGTTATGACGTTATGTCATGCAATTTCTCCAATTATTACACTTCATACTTGGGTCAATCTTTGGAAGTTGGAACATGGGCGTTAGAGTCACGCAAGTAATGCTTGATGTGATGAAGAATTATTATTTATTACGGGTATTACAATAACCAAAATATCAAACATTTTTCGTGCGGAGCGGACACGATTACTGTCCAATCTTGACAACTTTTCGAAGGTTAGTGAATCACACGCACATGGTCTCGTGATTGCCATGTTATGGACGTTCTGGCATGGAGGGAAGCCATTATTAGCCCAACAGGCTAGTGTTGTTTTCTCTTGTGGGATCTCTGTACCGGTTCACCTTCCTCTGTCTTTTCTTCGGTCTTTTTAAATGCTTAGGGTTGTGTGTGTTCCTTTCTGCTCTATGAAGAACGAACTCCTTCAGTTAACTACTGCTATTCGCAGTTTATCTCGTTTCCGTTATAAAAGTAAAATCAACTTGATCGGCCAAGTCTTTATCATCATCAATTTAGAAGGAGCTTGAGCCTACCTTCAGGTAAATAATTGGTGGGTCTGAACTGTATGTGATGTATATTGAAAGGCCACTGTAGTCTGTAGAGGAGTCCATAGACAAAGCAGATAAAATATATAGACAGATAACAAACGAAAGAAAATGCCAAAATAGATTTTCTTATTGATTGTGCTACATCTTCTAAGCCAACACTACAATACTCACCTTTCTCGTCCTTTTCATATATATTTCTGAAAGCCAATATAAGATTTACTATTTATACAAAATCATTAGGAGTAAGTTTATGATTCCTGAATCTAAAATATAAAAAATTGTAGCTTTCAGCAATAAAATTTAAAGTAAGGGATCAAGATTAAAGATAAATGTGAGCAACAGGAGAGAAGACAATAGCTCCAGAGCCAACGTCCATGTCAAGTGGTCGCATGAGAAACAAATGGTCATCCTAAAGAAACCTACTTTTTTTATATAGTGAAGCCATACCAAACGCCACTTCTGACTCTGTTAGACTCATGCATGAGTCATGCCAACATTTTCAAAGTATTCTTTACAAGTGTATTTTCCTATTGTCGCAATAGAGACTATATAGCTTCTCGAGGTTTTGACTTTGTATCACCATCCAAGTCATAGTAACCAAGATTAGATTTAGACCTTCCTTGGTCAAAGATCCACCGTAGTTTTCGCCTAATGGGGCGCCTGATAATGCAATTTGTATGCATAATTACGTGCTTGTCCTAATTTCAGTGTATCTTAATTGTTGTGTGAATGAAAGGACCAAACTATTTGGGCCCCTTTTCTCCTTTCGAGTCGTCTGCCAAATGAAGGGTTTTAAATTGAAAGGGAACCGAAGAAAAAGAAAGGAAAAATAAACCTGGGGAAGTATTCAGGATTCCGGTTTGAGTTCCTGCGTGGGACATCAAAGATCGTGATCGAGCGATAACAGTTAGAAAGCAAGCAATAATAGCATATTCCAAGCTAGCAAAAGGTAAAGGGGGGCAAAATAACCTTAAAGCTAAGATGAGAATAAAGATCGACGGAGGCACAGCAGCCCCACAGTGGCAGCTTTTGGTGTTTGATCTCTCAAGGCACTGATTTGGATTTATTTCACTTGTTATTATAGTAGTGGACCTGTGGACGTTCACGTAACAAAGGGTTGAAGTTTTTATTTGCTGAGGTGAGGTGAATACTTCAATTGGTGGATGGTCCACTTATTCAGGAATGTATTGCATTTTTTGGATGCGTGAAACTGATGATGTGTGTCATTGTCTCCAGCTCTCTCTGTTTTTTTTTTTTTTTTGGACTTAAGATTGTAGAATTGCATTCATTCCATTAACAATAGTTTCATTTAATAACATTAAATGATGACTGGAACTATATAAAAGTAAAACTGAATGAATAGCTTGAGCTGTGTCCGTGAGACCCATGGGGAAAGTGCGGTGGAGAATCTGGAGGGTAGTCGCGGCGTGTCAGTCACAAACGGAGCTAAAGAAAAAAAGAAAACTCTCAATTACGACTGGATTATTGATAGGAACATTTTCCCAGTAGTTACAATCAAGCTTACAAAGGTTAAGAGCTGACCGTAACAACTTATATTGGTGGTGGGTTCCGAACAGACATATATGCAGCAAAACGATAGGTCACTAAGCAAGCCATCTCATAGACAAAACTTGTGGATTCCATCTTCACTAGAATGGAACGCCGTGTCTATTTTTCTAGGACTTGCAAGCTATCCTCATCACAATTGTCCAAATGTCATCCCCACGACCAAATTGAAGAAAACAAAAACGTTGTTTTCATTTTACAAGGAGTAGGTTACGTTACAAGGCTGAACAGGATTTCTGTATAGTTCTGTCTGATTTTGATAGGGTTGAGCGCTGTTATTTGGATTCATGAGATTGGTTGACTTTGGCTGAGAGATTCCTGCAAACAATAAAAAGCACGTCAGGGGTTGATTACCGACAAATCTCTCCGACACTCAAATCAGTCTTTTTGGTGAGAGTTTTGGTAACTATCAAGAGAGAATATGAGAGTTCTAATATCATACCTTTTTTCATCATGAGTTAATGAATTTATATAGTAAATGCCTGTAGGAATTAGGTCAACGTCGAAGAACGGGCCGATCGGCTCATACGCCGTTCTCAATTTGGGCTTGAGCCTAGCACGACCGACCCGACCACGTAATTCAGTTATTTAAAATTGATTTGCTGTTATTACAGTTTTGTATTTTTCTTATTACCTATAATTGTTACAATCACGCACAACGGTAATACAATTAGTAATTCAGAAATTAAAAATCTGGGACCAATTCGGGCAGAGTAAAAGCAAGTGAAACGTAAAAGGTTTTATTCTCTCACAGAATGCAAGTTGAGACAAAATCCAGAACTCCAGAGCTTATGTACCTGAAACTTAATACAAGTCCAAAAGAAAAACCTTACTCGTAAAACACGATTGTCTCGTTGTACACTGCAAAAAGTTTTGATCGCCTGTTGCGCTGCTTACATGGACAGCTACATGCGTCGCCGACAGGTCACCAGCCTCGGTCCACCGACAGAGGAAACGCGGCAGAGTGGGACCGGAATTCTTTTGGACAGTAAGTTGAGAGGATAAAATACAATTATGGCATTAAAAATTTTAGTAAGAAAAAAGTACGAAGGATTAAACTTATTTTACTAAAGATTAAAAAAATTTAAAATTTAAAATATGATGAAAAGAAAATATTTTTACTTATAGAATAATTTAAAATTTAATTAAAAATATTTGTTAAATAAAAATTAATTAATTTTAATTTATAAAAATTTACCTATTAATTAATAAATTGATTGATTTTTAATAAATAAAATTATTAAATAAAAAATTAAATGTTACAAATTTTTATTATTAAAATTATTAAATTGATTGGATGTCTTTGAAGATATTGAGTCTACTGTTGTCGCATAGCATGTGATTATCAAATTGTACGAGTTGAATCTTTGGTTTTTTGTGTTTCCATTTAATGCAATATTATTTTAGCCTCTTTTCTTATTTTTAGTAAATTTATCCATTTCGGTGGGGGCAAGGCGGCAAGCTAATCAAAGCCACATGACCGGCACGTTACTTGGTGAAAATGGGTTTTAGTTACATTACCACTTAACAGATTAAAACAAGTGGAAAAAGGTTTGAGTTCAGTGATTACTAAAAAGTAAAAACACACAGACATATCTCCACTTGTAGCTCAAAATCTCTACCTGAATCCTGATTCGGTTTAAGTGCCCATCTCCACTTTTCACTACCTTTCCTGACCAAATATAAAATAAACCTCTAAGATTTTGGTGGTTTTATGCCATTTGGCACCTGTTAGGCCATGAGTCAAGGACTTTGGAATGATTACCATCTCCAATTACGGTTGAAAATCTGTCTTAGATTGTGATCTTTTCAACACAAAGGAAAAGCACCTAATTGTAAATCACCCTCACCTACCAACATCTAAGATTTGGTTATTGAGTCAATCCTTGAAACTTTAGTTAAAGCGGATACTTCCTAGTTAAGACAAATCCCCTTGGATGCCATGCTACAAAGACAATACAAACTCATTAGTTATAATCATTTTCTTTAACATGCTCATCTACAAGGTATTGCTAAAGCTGTGAGTAGTGTTGGCCAAAGTCAAAACGTGAGCTCATGAAAACAAGCAAAGCAACCTCTCTTGTTTATAAATTGTCTTTGGACCAAAGTGTGCTTCTCTCTCTCTCTCTTTGTCCCTCGGATCTACACACACATCTTGGTAGTAAACTCCTTTTGCTTCTAAGTTCTAGCTCCAGTTCATGGAAGTTAAAATGCCAAGATAACCAACTTTCTCCATTACAAAACATAGGAGGGATAGATAAAATATGTATCTGCCGACGGAGAGAGCCGATCCCAAAATGGAAGTAATATAAAAAAATGCTCCAAGATAGAGTCGCAGAGGAGGGGGTAGTGAAAGAGATTGCTAGTGAATTTACCTACCGTGGAGACTTCTAGTGAGGCGTCTTAGAATTATTTACTGTTTGAGTTTGAAATCAGCTGTTCCTGTGAGTTGGATACTTAACCGCGTCTTTATGTAATAATTAATAAAACATTATAATTTTCTAGTACTGCTTATAAATATTTTACTTTTCTGCTTTCGATAGATTTGCGTGTGTTCCCCCTCCCAATTTTCAAAGGAAATACTATATAAAAGCGACTGTATTCAGTTCTCACGAGAGTTCTGTCGTGATTGGATCGATCAAAATCCACTCTTTTCCTTTACAAGTGCAATAAGGAAAAGTTGAGGTGTGAGGGAGTGAAAAAGGCAGCCATTGAAGCTAACAGAAGAGACCTTTGAACAAGAACTGCCGTTTCTTTCTGGGTTTAACCAAACCATTCATGAAGCTTTTCCTAATTTTCTGGGGTTCTCCAAAATTTTAATTCTTTGCCAGCTCTCTGCATTTCTCATCAAGAATCACGCTAGCAGTTCTGTTGTGCCCATTAAAGGTAGTGTTTCGGTCTTTGCTTCTTTTGATTACTTCACTTCTCACTCTCTCTTGCTGAATTTTGATTGGATTAGAAATGATAGTGCTCCTCGCTTCTCTTTTAGCCGATTTTTCTGTTCCATGTGAAATCCTTCTCTTTCAGTTTAGATTTTAGCTTTAGGTACTAAATTACAATGCATTTTTTTTTAGAAGTGCCTTTTTTTCTGGTCGATGATCTTACTGACATCTATTCTTATGCTCCTGTGGCCTCAAATGTGTCTGGTTTTCCGGTCTTTTACGTTATCTGAATCAAAGTTTCCTTTATTTTACACTCTTTCTGAATTGAGTTTTAAAATTGGTATTAGGGAAGAATGTTCTTTTATGCACTTGTTTTTATGGATCTAATATAATTTCTCAAGCGGTGATATTCAACCAAAATTCCTTTTTCGTCTTTACTCTGTATAACCACCTCGTATGAACTCTTTTTAGCGTATAAGTATTCTCAGTTTTACACTTCTATGAAAAATTTTGTGTCTTTGTCCTGTTCTACAACTGGTTAATGAAAGATGTTGAATTTATTCTGGTAGGACATGATTTTCAGTTCCATATTCACTTGATTTAGAATTTGCAGGAAAGAAAATGTCAAGGCCTCTCCATCGGGGTATATCAGCGATACGGATCTCTGGGAACAGTCGTGATTTATGGGATTCGGAAAAGAAAGATAAGCCAGAGAAAGAAGATTTGGAAAGGACCAGGTCTTCTGATCATAGTTATCCAGCCCTAAAATTACCATTTCGGGTACTTTTTCCTGGTAGTAGTTCTCCTTCCAAGTGTAGTGTTAGTGAAAACGGTTTTCGGTCCGATACATTAAGCATAGGGACTGCAAGGAGTCGACACAAATTAGCTTTGCTACTTTTGAGATTTAGTTTGGTTGTGATAGTAATTCTTGCTCTTACTGTGTCATTTTGGTGGACTATTTCGATATCAACATCATCGAGAGGTCAAATAGTACATAATTATAGACGACTCCAAGAGCAACTTGTTTCAGACCTTTGGGATATTGGAGAGCTGTCTATTGGTTCTTCAAGGTTGAAAGAGATGGAATTCTGTTCTGAGGAGTCTGAAAATTATGTACCTTGTTTCAACGTGTCAGAGATTCTTGCATTAGGCAATTCTGATTTTGGTGTGAGTGACCGTCATTGTGGCCGAGAGTCAAGCCAAAGTTGTCTTGTGCTACCGCCAGCAAATTACAAGATTCCTCTTCGGTGGCCTACAGGAAGAGATGTCATCTGGGTTTCAAATGTTAAAATCACTGCACAGGAGGTACTTTCCTCTGGTAGTTTGACCAAAAGGTGAACGACAGTTAGACCCCGTTTAGGAAACCTTATGTGGTTTCAGTTTCTGGTCTCTTTTTATGATTTCTTCTTCTAAATGTGGATGCCAGGATGATGATGCTGGATGAAGAGCAAATTTCCTTTCGTTCAGCCTCATTAATGTTTGATGGCGTCGAAGACTATTCACATCAAATTGCTGAAATGATTGGCCTGCGAAATGAATCTAACTTCATACAAGCTGGGGTGAGTTGCCACTATTGCATATATAACGCATTTATGTTGCTGGGGTGAGCTGCCACTGTTGCATATATAATGCATTTATGTTTCTTTTTTCCCGGTGGAAATTGAAGTTTTTGCAATGAGGATTGTAATTCATTTTACCGCAGTATAAGAAAGTCCTCTCTGAATGTTTCTTCTATTTCCTGTCAAGATTACAGCAGATTAGCTTATATAAATTTTGTAATGGTGACATTTTTTCTGCTTTATTTCATTATGCTGCTTTGGAAATTAAGACTTACATTTTGAACTTTGAGGCTACTGCTGAAACATCACTTTTCATTTGACTTCTCTACTTGAAATCATACTTAACAATTACTGTTATATTTACTAACTTATGCAGGTCAGAACCATTTTGGATATAGGATGTGGCTATGGCAGCTTCGGAGCACATCTCTTTTCGAAACAGCTTTTAACAATGTGCATTGCAAACTATGAGGCTTCAGGGAGCCAAGTTCAGCTTACTCTTGAAAGAGGTCTTCCTGCAATGATTGGTTCTTTTACTTCCAAGCAGTTGCCATATCCTTCTATATCCTTTGATATGTTGCACTGCTCACGATGTGGCACTGATTGGGACAAAAAAGGTATCAGTTATTCATTTAGGATCACATATTAAATTGGAGAGAGAGAGAGAGAAGTTAGTTGTCTGATTTGGAGTATTCACTAGACTTCATCACATTCTCAATGCTCTCATGCTTTTTCCTGATCAGTTTTCAGATTGATATTTCGGTCAAAATGACTCGATATTCCTTTTGTATTACAGATGGTGTTTACTTGATTGAAGTTGATAGAGTTTTAAAGCCTGGTGGTTACTTTGTCTGGAGTTCACCACTTACTTATGCTCGTAACAAAGAGAATCAGAAAAGGTGGAACTTTGTTCAAAATTTTGCAAAAAATCTCTGTTGGGAGATGTTATCTCAACAAGATGAAACTGTAGTGTGGAAGAAGACTAGCAAAAGGAACTGCTATGAGTCAAGGTCACTCGCAAAACAACTTCATTTACTTATATACACAAAATTGGAATATGTCTGATTTTGTTTAAAATATCATATCTCCGAGACTCATGTGCCTACATCAGGTGATCCTTAGCAAAACTGCCTTATGTGTCCAGGAAGTCCAGCTCAGGCCCTTCACTATGCAGCAAAGGCCATGATGTTGAATCTCCTTATTATCGACCACTTGAAGCATGCATAGCTGGGACACACAGTCGTCGCTGGATTCCAATTGAAGAGAGGAGAACCTGGCCCTCTAGGTCGCAGTTGACGAACAACGAGCTTGCAATATATGGTACCCTACTTTTATTTCATTGTTTTAGGTTCCATTTTGATTAGAAAATTTTATCTAGTTTGGACTATTTAAAAGATTGTTCACTTGCCTTACTATTTATGTTGTGGTTTGCTTCAATTTGTCAGGTTTGCGTCCAGAAGAGTTTGTGGAGGATGCTGACAACTGGAAAGCAGCTATCATTAATTATTGGTCTCTTCTTTCACCATTAATATTCTCTGATCATCCAAAGAGACCTGGCGATGAGGATCCTTCTCCACCTTATAACATGCTCAGAAATGTGCTAGACACGAATGCTCATCTTGGTGGCTTTAATTCTGCACTGCTGGAAGCTGGCAAGTCCGTTTGGGTTATGAATGTGGTCCCAACAAATGGACCTAATCATCTTCCCTTGATACTTGATAGAGGCTTCGTTGGTGTACTGCATGATTGGTAATCTTATTTCCAACTCACGATATTTCTATCGATTTTATTCTTGTAGGCTATAGTTCATTAGAATATACAATGACATGTTTTAGCTCATCCCTTCTCATTGGTGAATTTTGTGACTAATTTTAATGTCTACTGTCTAGTTGAGAATTTCTTTTTAATTGTGCGAATGATCTGGAAATAATATTTCCATCAACTGATAAAGGTTTTAGCTTTAGTCAAGATGAGGAATATGCTTTGACACACAGGCCTGAGTTTGATAGTATGGATACTTCAGGGCACATTTTCAAACATGAAGGTCGTAAAAGAGGATAATACTTGGGTGTGCTCAACTGTGAGCTAGGATGATGTAAAATAGATGTCATGATTGAATAATTCCTTCATACATTCATATTTGTGCATGTAACCAATTTATGCTTTCATTATTGTACTATATTTGTTTAATTTTGTATTAAATACTTCTATTTCAGGTGTGAAGCATTCCCAACATACCCTAGAACTTATGATTTGGTGCATATTCAAGGCTTATTGTCCCTTGAAACTGGTCAGCAGCGCAGGTGCAGCACTCTGGATATATTCACTGAGATTGATCGACTACTTCGACCTGAGGTACCTGACTCAAAATGTCCACTTCTAAATTCTTTATATCTCTTACACTTGCTGCCAATGTTGAGGAAATTTGAGTTGTTATGAGCTTCATATATGGAATGCAGATGTTCATTTTTTATGTTACAAGTCATCTACTATGATTACATATATGAGTTGCAGCAGTATTAGAATTTAAATTATTTTTCTTGCTAGATTTGCATTCTAGGTGCTTAATTCTGGGTGGATATTACTGTTTTCCTTGAGCACTTAAAATGGTGCTAGAATAAGATCTATAGAAGATATTGGATCTTCTCTGAGAACCTTGCTAGGTAGTATGTAGGGCAGTGTTGTGTCTTAGCAAACATTTATTTTCCATGGTGCTAGGCTTTACTTAAGTGGTGTTGCTGCGTTAAAGAAGTTTGTTATGTACTTCCCTTTACCCAGTTTTGATGAAATTGGATACTCTAAACTTAAAACTACTGTGTTTCGACCAGTTCTTTCAGTATTTCATTCAAGTTCACCTTCTAAACAGCCCTCTTCAAATATTTAGTAGGAGAGGTTTCCATTGATGTCGTTCACATGCAGATATTCATAAAGATGTTGCTTCACGTTGTTTTTTACTGATGGTGGTGTTTGGTGCAGGGCTGGGTAATAGTTCGTGACACAGTACCGCTCATTGAATCGGCAAGAGCTCTAGCGACTCGGTTGAAGTGGGAAGCCCGCGTTATAGAAATTGATAGTAACAGTGACGAAAGACTCCTTATCTGTCAAAAACCTTTCTTCAAGAAACAAGCAAGCTGATTTCTGAAGGAGGTTCATATTTATTCTTTTTCATTTTGTTAAGTTAATTAATGTTCATAAAGCTCAGCCATAGACAGAACTAAAGATTCTGAACAGAAAGACGAAAGCAGAGAACATAGAAGAGGGAACAACGTGTATCCTGGTGGAAACAACCACCGAGTTTCTCCGTAACCGTAAGGCTTCGGGGATGGTCATGTAATTACTCGGTCGAGGTCGGCAGCAAGCAAGAAGTACAGCATTAGATTTTCAAGTTTGACGTTCCATTTGTTGTCAAACTATAACTATACAACCACAAGATTAAGATTGTGAAAATGATTACAGAATAAGCAAGTTCCAATTTCATGTATTATATAGAATCTTTATCACCTGTCAAATTCACTCTTTTATTCTTAGTCTTGTCAGTTTGTTACAGTTGTTGCAAATGCTTCTAGCTAAATTAGTACTGTACGAATCTGATTTCTGCAATCCAAAGTGGTGAATTTTGGTCGGGTGTTCTAAACAAAGGAAAATGCCAGTATAGTTCTTCCTGCCGCCCTCCAAACATTTTTTTCTACTGTACAAGGTTTTCTGGATTCTCTTGCACTTGTAACTGAGAGAGTACCATTACGTGATGCGACTTCGGTGAAATTCATTCAGGAACTTCCTGGGTCACACTATATTTGCTGTTCCAGGTTGTGCAGTAAAACGCTGGTAGTGGTATTTGGGCAACTTCCCATTTAACACACGTAGGGGCTATAAATACAAGAATCACAAAGTTCAACGCTTCACCTCCAAGCCAAACCTCCCATGGCTTCGCGCCTTTACCTCTCCAAACTCATTAACTCCAAAACCCTATGCCGAACCCCATCCCTCTTCCAAAACCCTACCTACCCATTCTCCACCTCTTTCCTCATCACCAAACTCCCCAAAAAATTCCGCAAGAAACGGAAAAAGCCCGACTCTCCGCGCACCAAACCCGTCCAACATCCATCAACCCGCAATGCCCACTTCGAGTCCCTCGTCGAACTCGACTCCTACTTCCGTTTCCTCACCAAGTCCAAAATTTTCCTCTCCCAACAGCCCGAACACGTCCTCCGCCTCGACGACGCCGGCAAGCTCCACCGCGAGCTCGGCTTCCCCCGGGGCCGCAAGGTCGCTCGCTCCATTGACCGACACCCTCTCCTCTTCCAGACCTACCGGCACTCCGACAACAAGATGTGGGTAGGCTTCACTGATCTCATGGAAGACTTGCTTGATGAAGAGAGAGGGATTATGGATTCTATGGAGGTTGATCGTGTCACTAAGGTTCGTAAGTTGTTGATGATGTCGAAGGACAAGAAGATTCCTTTGAGTAAGATTCACCATTGTCGATCGTTGTTTGGGATTCCCGATGATTTTAGAGATAGAGTTGTTAAGTATCCTGATTACTTTCGGATTGCTGTTGAGAGTGATGGGAGGAGGGTTTTGGAACTGGTGACTTGGGAATCGAAGTTAGCGGTGAGTGAGTTGGAGAAAGAGTTCATGGTTAATGAGGATAAGGTTAAAAGGGCATTTAAGTTTGGGGTCAAGCATGCCAGAGATTTGGATTTGGAATATGATGATACGAGGAGGTTGAATTTGTTGAATACTTTGCCGTTGGCGTCACCTTATAGTGATGGGCATAAACTGGATGTCTGGAGCCTGGACGCCGAGAAGTATAGAGTTGGAGTTCTGCACGAGTTCTTGAGCTTGACATTGGAGAAGAGGGCTTCTATACATCATATTGTAGAGTTTAAGGAGGAGTTTTCGTTGACCAAGCATACTTACGATATGCTTAAGCAGCAGCCTCGCACTTTTTATCTTGCTGGGACGGAGATGAACTGGGTTGTGTTCTTGAAGGATGGGTATGATGAGAATGGGAATTTGATTCACAAGGACCCACAGGTGGTTTTTAACGACAAGCTGTATAAGTTTGCCGAAATGAAGAAAAGATAACTGGAGTGGTGGATGAAAAGTGCTGGGCATATGAACTTCTTAGATTTCACCAAGGTCTAGATGACTTGATCATTTTGTATTGTACATGAGCAACATTATTGGGTGGGACTGAGATCTAATCGCTGGGATTGGTCTTTGAGGTTCCTTTGATTGGCCATGACCACTTTGTAATCTATTTTTATGGATTGAGCATTTTGAAGAAACTGACAGGGACTTGTACCACACAATAAAATAAATGTTGTTTTGAACAACATAGTTACTACATGAAACAAATCAGTTAAAACCACCAGAAAGAAAAACCATCGCTTGCATCAATTCCACGAGGAGGCTATGCAAACACTGTAATTCCCAGATTTATATTTGCGAGGCAAATGCTAATACATTATATCTAAACCACTGCTTCCAAGAATCCAAACAAGATAAAACACACACAAGAGAGGAATGTCCCAAGGAACACCACAAGTGTGATGAAAAAGGTTGCAAGCAAAACACTTACCAAGAGCTATGACTACTGGATGGGGAAATATTTCAACGGGATGAAGGGGCAAGTAAAGATCGAGTTGCCTTTGGGTAACTGGTTCGGTTTTTGGATCTATTCCTGCTTGATCTGTGTGAAACACTAGCACTGCTCCGATGAACGCTCGAGGGTGAGCCACTGCTGCTAACTCTCCTTGCTGCATTTCTACGAGAGTTATACCTGTTCCCCAACGCTGCTTTGGCAACACTGTCTGAGACAACCTCCCGTGCTCTCTGTGATTTGATGGGCTGCTTGTTCAGGTACACAACCTTCGGAAGAAGACTACAAACTGCTTTGTGAAGGTGATCATCGCCAATGTTGGTCTGAATAGGATTTCCCGACAGATTTAGAGCTTGCAGAGAGTGATAGTTGGCAACGAGCTGGCCCAAAGCTTTAGCAGTTGTAATCTTGTTAAAGCTAAGGTCCAAGACCGTAAGCTTTAGGAGCCTATGCAGTCCCTCAACATTACTAATTTTATTACCAGCGAGCGAAAGTTCCTTTATCATTGTGCAGTTTGATAGCCCTGACATAACAAACATCCAAGAATCATTATAACAGAGAAATTGAAAGTTTTCAGTGTAGGGGAAAACATGCAAATCATATAGAGAAAGGACTGATATCAATGATACCTTGCCCAATTCGAGACATGCGATTATAACTGAGATCAAGCACTCGCAACCTAGTTAGTTCTCTAAGTCCTTCAATAGTGCTAATCTTATTTCTTGACAAGTTTAGTACATGAAGGCCCTTTGGCAATGATCCTGGGGTTATGCAGACTGCAAAACAAGGACAAAGCAAACAGGCAGCTCTGTTAGTACCAATAAGTAACTTTCATTCCTAAGATAAAAAGTGTCTTCAGCCAGATGGTGTTTCTGCTTTTGCTAGAAGCATACCTATGGAGTTATTAGATAGGTCCACAGATCGAAGACTAAGGAAGTGTGACATGATGGGAGTGGCTTTTAACCCAATCGCACAGATATGTGCCGCAGTTGTGGAAGAATTCAGGGACTGGATCACACTATTAGCAATTAGAATATCCTCAGATAAATTATTATCTGGAGATCGGATAATTGCAGCTGTGCTTTTAGGTGGTGATTTGTCTTTCAAAGGAGAGGGTGGGAAGATGATGCCCTCATTACTGCCAGCACCATCATCGTCATCATCAACATCATCATCAGATGGTGGCATTTGAGTCTCAAGATCTTTAACCCATTCATCAACCCTAGAGTAGGACGTAGATTCTGCTGGGAAAGCAACCCACCGGTTCTGGGGCCAGAAACCAGAAAATGAATCCCCAATATCTCTCCAACTTTCTTCCATTTCTCCATTTCTGTAGTGGTCCTTGTTCAAGGGTTCTCCTATAAGTGACTCGGGGGATTGTGTTCTGCTCAACATCATAGCTCGGTTTGGTTCAACTGTATCTGAGTGGTATCCACCTTTCTGGTTCAAATCTGTACCTACAAATTGTGGCTGCTGCTGCTGCTGGTTTGCAGTCACTTTATGCAGATTTCTGTGGCTCCAAAGGAACAATTTCCACCACAGCTTTCTACTCCTGGAAGGTAGGACTTGGCTTGAAGAATGCTTCCTTAACATCACTTTGTCAGCGCTGCAATGGCTCCTTACAGATGCAGGGCTGCCTGGAGTCCTCCACTTCTCTGATTGTTCATGTGATTCCCCATAAAGGAGCAACTTTGAAGGTGGTAGCACCTCTGCAATTACTTTCAGCATTTTGCTTGTTTCCAGATTAGAGCAGGAACGCTTGAGCTTGGGTGAATCGCAGAATCTTCCCTTAGTAATACCAGGATCACTAACATGTCCACTTTGGATCACGTCAATGATACCCTCGTGATTCTTTTCAGATTTGTTTGCATTTTGTTCAGTAAACTCAGAGGCAAAAGAATTAAAGGAGGCCACCCTCCTATCAGCGCTAAGTTCATATCCACTTGAATCACCCTTGAAAGATTGGAGGTCCAGATCAGACACGTCCCTCCTCAGTGAGACATTTTCTTCATGCTCATCTTCTCCTTCATATGCCACCTCAGGAGCGTCATCCCTCTTGAGAGTCTTGCGGCTCATCTCCCCAGCACATGCAAACTGGTTGGGCATATCATCAGATGCTGGCGAAGCAGATGCTGTCAGTGTTTTCAACTCCTCAATCTTTAAAGGTGTTACTGGGTATTCAGGCCCGACTTTAAGGGACTTCAGAGCCTTGTTGAAGTCATCAACTTTATCGAACAACTGGTCACCAACCTAAAATCACACAAAAGAGAAATTAAGAATAAGCAGATAACACGAAATTGCAATTTTCAAAATCATAATACGTCAATAGTCTAAATCCAATTAGTTCTCACCATCTTTTCCTTCTTTCTCCCAGGCAGCCAAAGGCAGCAGCTGTATCTTGCCATCTTAAAAGGAGGTTTTATTCAAAATTCCTCGGAAGAGGTACTCTTTTATCCCTTGTGCTTACTATTTCCCCAATTCTTTTACCTTTTCGCAGATAAATCCGTGCTGCTGATGGTTACATCTCTAAGGAATGCCAATTGAATGGGTACAGAGAACAATTATTGAGAACTAGGGATTACATATAAGATTGTGGACCGAAAGTTAGCCGTAATCAATGGGAAGACCCCAAACCAAAGATTGAGTGTAGTAGCATGAAGATGATGATGATGCCTGAGGACCGGAAAACGAATGACCAATGTCTGTTCCGGTACATCTACGAATCACCACAATGACGGCCAGAGTTGTATGAACAGCAGCTCCTCTCGAGAAGCTTCAAAGAAACTATTCTGCAAAACCTCCCCTGCCGCATATTCAAACAACCATAAGGATCCAAATAATTACAAGGAAGACGGATTTGTTTAAATATTAAAAGACGAGAGTTTCACAAACAAAGGGGATTTTCTGAGGTCCCCATTGATCTACCAGGAAACCTAACGAAGCTTAGCAATTTCCCAATAACATCAATACGGTTTGAGTGTAAAGACAAGAAGCATTCTAGACCTAGTTTTCCAGAAACCAAAATTTGGGTCGAAACCTCTGGACAAAGAGATGAATCCTTTAACGATGTTTCACAGTTAGCAAACAAAACTGATCAGAATTATATAGAGCCTTTTTTCGCTGCTGCAACAAGAGAGCATAAAACGTTAGGCTAAACCTACCCGGAGTGTCCACTTTCGTTGTTGCACAATAACCCGAATCGATCTTGTCCTTGCAGTCGAGAATAAAGTTTTGAGGAAAATGGAACCAAATTTATATTAGATTCCGCAGAACCAGAGAGAGAGAGAGAGAGCGTAGAAGTTATGGTGGAGAATGTTGGAAGAGTCAGGCAGAAGAGAGACGAGGAGGAAATAGAGAACAAACAAACGTAAGAGTTGTGAGCGTAAGCGACCGTCCGAAGTAACGAATCATGACATTACGCGGATATTACACGGCTTAGTGCTTACCCCGTGTTCTGTTATTTAAGGAATACCAAAAAATTCAAAACCTACACGCACTTCTAATAGCTTCGATACCAATTCGGATTCTTTTATCTTATGGTAATGTATATGATTAACGGTGGTGTTATTACTCATGATTAGGTAGGTTGGAGTGATGATCAGATGTGGCATTACTAAGATAACAACTTACAGGAGCCGTTAGATTCCAGCTGAGGCTGGAAATTGACGATTGACATTAATACGAACGACAGGTACATGTGATAACTTGGACTTATGCTTCCTCAATAAATTATTGGGTTATCGAATTGACACTGCCAGTGGCAGATCTTTCTGAGACAGTACAATTTTAGCCACGTATCCCATTTTAAAACCATACGTACTTTGGCTACTGTTTATAAGATTATTATGTATTTAATACAAAATACATCATAAAAAAACATTTTATTTTGTATTAAATAATATGTTATAAGATTATTATGTATTTAATTATATATATATGTTAACATGCTATCCGAGCTTTGGATATGCATCACACATTTAAAATTAAAACAAATAAAAGTAGCTTTAAGAGTCGTATAATTCAATCATATTTCCTGAAGATTCTCGTAAGATTTGATGTGACTTAACAAAGTGAATAAATGAGGAGCGACCCATGTTTGGTCCTTTAATTGGGACTGATCCTTTAGTCCACTTATTCTGGACCAATTTTGTGTCAACTCATTTCAGTCATTTATTTACGTGGAACTCCACGTAAATAGATGGCCCATATAAATAAATAATTAGGAAGAGTTAGCTCAGAGTTGGTCCAAAATAAGTGGATCAGAGAATTTAAGGGGTCAATAATCGGCCTGTCGGAATCAGAAAGGCTAACAGAAAATAGAAAGAATTGCAAAAATGTAAGAAAACCCTTGTCTTTATTATCTCGCGATATCAAGAATTGGTGTGTGGCCCCATTTTGTAAAGTACGGTACCTCACAATAAAGATATGATACAGACATCAGCTCGTACACCTCTCCGTGCTTATCATCGCCGATATTTCTTGTCCTCTTCCGGCTTCACTTGACTGAAGTCATCCCTTACGTGTTCAAGCTTCGGTTTACCTTCGGCCCGTAGCTCTCTCACAACTCTCAATAATGCAGATTCCATGTTCGGTGTGAAAATACAAAACAAAACGACAAAACATTGTTTTGCACTAATAAATCATAATTTATTTTACCAGGCAACGACTTTGAGAGCGTGTTTCCCCAACTTTAACGGGGGTTGGTCTAACAACTTCACTTATTATTCTGAAAATGGAAAAAGAATCGGATTTTTATTCGAAGTAATATTCGATTTGACTTCTTCTCAATCAAACAAACCTTATTTGATGTATAAATAATACACGGCCATTACGATTTTTTTTTAAGACATTAATAGACGACGTTGTCTGGACTTTGTGTTGTCTAATCCAATTACTAATATTTCGGAATCCCCTAAAATCTCTAATTTTAATTACTGGGTCAAGCTGTTCACACCTGACCAACAAGGAAAGAAACTTCCGGCATGTTCACATATCGGAAATAAGAAATTAAAAATAATACTGTGCTTGTGAATGTATAAAATTTTGGTTTTTATAAGTATCCAACAAACTCAATATTAACATTAAAAGTAAAAAAAAATTAGAAAATTAAAATTTTTATTAAAACTGTTAAAAATAGAGATATGATATAATCTGTTATCGTTTCCACAAAATGACAAAAAGACACAAGCGAGAACAGCGGTGTTATACAACATTCCCCCTTACAAACATGAGAAAATAGTAAGAAACGACATCGTTGTCCTCTTCCAATTTGATGAAGTTTTGTAAGATAGGTAAGAAAAATCACCATCCACCATCAATGTTTCCAAACTTTATCCGATTAAGGCTTGGATATTCTGATGTCTTTAGGGACTACCGTCTCTCCACCACTTGATTGGGCTACCAGAGGTAAGCAGTGTTCAACCAAGTTGCAATCAGCTTCCTCCACCTATCAAAACGTTTTTCCTCTTATGCTAAGTTTGTCTTTACCTTGTTGAGTTTACCTTGTTGTAAAAGAAATCGTTACTCAGTTGGTTGGATTCAGGATCAGGTGAGTCTTATTTGATTTATTTCATAAAAATTTTGATTCTCCACACTTGTTTAATCTTACTATGCAGTTCTTTGTATTCCAGAAATGTTACAATATTCATTCTAATGTTATCGCTGATGGCCATCCCAAGCGACGTCTAAGACATGGTCCTTTCAGAGAATATTCTTTGGTTCCTCTCCTCCTAAATACCTCTATCCAAGTAAGCCAACCCCACTCTACATATTCATGCTTTGTTATTGTTCTATATTCGCATCAATTGCATACTCCGCCTTTTAACATCCTGCCATCTATTTGGTAGGTCTTCAGCCCCATATTTACCTTCTACATCTTTCCATATAACATTTGTGTACTGATGAATAGCATATGGCTGCTTATCGATTCACTATCTCTTTTCCACAATGTACACCTATTAGGGAACATCATATATCTATTGGGTCTATCCTATATGGGTAGTCGTCGTCTAATGGCCATTTAGAGGGTTAAAGCTGCCTTTGGGATAGTTTTGTTCCCCCAAACTAATTCATACTAGCTCACTCTATCCTTCATACCCAGAACATGTTCCTCGCTGTTTTATTAGTGAATAGACCATTTTGAGTCCTCAACCATATTACTGTATCTTTATCATAGGAAAGACCGGTGTTAAGCAAGAGACTTTTTACTAGAATGTCTGAAGTCAACATTCTTATGATCTCCTTGTTGCTTAGTCCTTCTTGAACAATGTATTCCTTCGAAGGATGTTGTTTCAGCCCTTGAAGTTGCGATTATTCATGTAGGATTTCTATCTTTAGCCATTTGTCACACTAGAAACTTGTATCTTTGCCATTCCCCACCCTATGTCTTATGTGAGGTTTGATCAATTCCATTGTCTCAATTATCTTCCTAAGGGTAGGTAAACCCCTTTTAGGAATTTTAATGTTCTAGATGCTATCCTTGTTTAGGTGTTCTCTCCATACCCATCTCACCCATAAGGAATTCTCCTTTCTGATTAGCCTCTAGAATCTTTTTGCTAACATTGTGTGATTGACTACTTGAATCGGTATAAGGACTAGTCCTCCCTATTTTCTAGGCTTACAGATCTCTATCCACTTGAAATTTTCTTTGATCCTGCCTTGCCCATTCCCATTCCACAAGAAACTGGTTAGGATCTTGTTAATTGCTTTTATTACCATACTTGGTAATACTAAATGTGAGGCCCAGGAAATATTGATTGAAGAAATGACAAACTCAACCCATTGTAGACGTCTTGCCATTAAGAGGCATTTAGTACTCCAGTTTTGAATTCTTCTCTTGACTTCTCCTCAAGTGGTTTGAACTCTAAATATCTATACTTTATGAAATTTACTGGTATTCAAAGATATGTAAAAGGTAGTTGCAATACCTTTATACCTATTATATTAGAGAACCACAGAGTATGTTGTAGTGCATTAACAAACAAGTTTATTCCACTTTTCTGGTTGTTTACATTTGTGAACATTCTTAAAGTTGTAATACATGAAGTTATGGAGTGATTGTTAGCCCTAGAGAAAAGATGTTGGACGCCGAACTTTTCGTAAGAGATTAGAACCATTGAATGAAAAATTTTGGTGGTTAGTCATGAGTTAAGAACCAATGAATGAAGAATTTTTGAAACAAGAAATGATAGACAAGAGTAAAGTAGGGAATGAGAAATGTGGATAGATTCAAGATTTGCTACGGTGCACGTCGACAAGAGCGTTCTCCCGGCTACCCGCTTGTGACATATGAGCTCCGAAATGGACTCATTCTGTTCATGGGGTAAACTTCGGTTTCTCCATTCTGTTTACATGGGACTCTTGAGCCATTGGTTGTGTATTGCATCTGTAAATTGTCAAGTCGATGCATTCATGTTTTGTAAGTTATGAATTTTGACTGCATGATAAGAATTTTGAAAAGCAAATAATTTTACGATGAAATAAGATATTTTCTGAGACCAGTAAAATGTTTTCAACGACTTTTGCTTATTCATTTGTTATAAGCTGTTACCCATAAGCTGTCAAGCTCACCCCCTCTCTGTCCCATTCTCAGGTTATAGCTAGAAGATCAAGTGCTCGAGAGCCTGAAGGAATTTCTATATTTGCTATTGTGCATTTTTGTAATTAAGCCAATGGTATAGCTTTTGATTTGTAAACAAAGTGTTTATCAAACTCTGTTGCTGTAAGAAATGAAATGATAGATTTAAGTAGTTCAGTTATGTATGTATGTTTACATGGATTTCGAGCAAGAGTTGGATTCCGAAATCAAGCGGGATCCAACATGAGTGGTATCAGAGCAAGAAAATGAAGCGATGATAGTGATGGTATTTTGTTAAGAGTTGGATTCCGAAATCGGTGCCCAACAAAAGAAGTAAATCATCTGCAAAGTTGAGGTTTAGGATTCCACTTGTCTTGCATGTTGAGTGGAATTTAAAACGGGAGCTCCTTTTTATCACCTTTATTAGCAGTATATTCAAAAACTTCATTGTTATGGGGAAAAGAAGGGGGATATAGGGTCCCATTGTCTTAGTCCTCTTGCCACTTGATCTTGTTGGTTGGTTCTCCATTGATTAACACATTGTAAGAGACTTTGGCTATACATAGTTCTATCCACCTTATGAAGATTGCAGGTAAATTGTATGCTTTCAGGAAATTAAGAATAAAACTCCAATATAAGGAATCATATGCTTTTCTAAAATCTATTTTGATTGTACAGTTCCTTTTCTCACTCTTCTTTGAATAATTCCTCAACAGCTCCTGGACCAATAATAAATTGTCATCAATCAACCTTTCAGGAATGAATGCACGCTGTTGCAATCCTGTGTGTTTAGGAAGCACCCTATTCATTCTCTCTGAAAGGACCTTTGCTATTAACTTATTTAATGTATTGCAACATGATATTGAGCGAAGATCACTAACTTTTTCTTGCTTTTTCCCATTGGGTTTTAGGCATAGTAGAGTTCTGATAGTAGTTGTCCGTTATTGAAAAATTCCTTTATTGCCTCATACACCATCTTCCTTGTATATCTCCACGTTTTTTGGTGAAAGAACACATTTATGCCATCGATCCCCGACGCTTTGTTAGGTTTCATCCCTTTCAGTACTACCTCAACCTCCTCCTTAGTAATTGGTTTGGCTAGTTCATTGCTTTCATCTTCTATGAGTTGGTCTTGGATTACTTCTCTTATGAAATGTTCTGTGGATTTTACTTTGGAAAGGGTGCCCAGTGTCTCTTTGAAGAAGTTTTCCTGTAGCACCCCACTTCCGCAAGACTCGAACCCGACATCGACGATGATATCCGAGTCTGTGCCCGCGAAGGTAGCATGCTAGAACAATCAATCATTCACAGACCGGTATAAATTTTTTTTATAGAAACATTAACATAGTCAGAAGTTCATTTTCAATTTGGGCCAAATAAGGTTAAAAGTCGTTAGCACATTGTTTTCAAGATATTATAATCCACAGTTCCATGATTAATTAGGGCCCAATTTCATTCACAACCCTTTTCAGTTATAAACCAATCCACTTTGGGCCATTCGAGCCCATTCAATACACAAAACACTTACCAACATTTCCAATTAGTACAATTTGATATACACAACAATATTCACATTTAATCAATCCCATTTACTCAGATTCCCATGCTTCATCACTTATTACAAACTGAAATGTTCAAATATACACTGTACAAAAACGCGGAATACACTTTATACAAAAATCCTAATGTAGACACGAACTGATCTTAAACTCTAACCTTCCCCTGTGAGCAATAAGTCTACTCCCGTTGCATAACGGGGTAATCTTCTGAATCCTGAAAAATAGTTGCAAATTTTGGATGAGTTTTGCGAACTCAGTGAGTGACCATCATTGATGGTTCACCCAGTCACACAACACATAATTTCATTCCCATTATGACACATTTCACATTCACTATCATACTTCACATTCACATTCAATACAATTTCACATTCACTTTCAATACAATTTCACGTTCCCATTCAGTACAATTTCACATTCATTTTCAATACAATTTCCCATTCACATTCAATACAATTAAATCAATCATATTATGCACATGTACATGAGACCCACTTTTCATTTATTACTTTGTTGTGACCGAGTGCCTAAACTGTCCCATATCCATTGGATATTGGGCTCATTGATAACTGTCCCATATAGGACTCATTAAACGTTGAGCCTGAGGCTCTGAATCACTATCTGAGCACGAAGCTCATTTTTCACTCGTTGAGCTCTAAGCTCTGATTGATGGCGACTCTGGTCACAACTCCCGTTATGTTTCACGTATTGATGAAATGAAATGCATTGCTCACATTTGCATGCACTTATTCAATTATAATCACTGATCATCGGACCATAGTCCGGCATTCAACATATAGTTGAGAGTTCACATTTTCAATTGCATGCATATGCAGAAGCACTTTAATAATCACTTCGATACACTTAGTTCGACCAATTCACAATCAAGTAGCACTTCGATATCACAATTTCCCGTATACAATCATTGGACCTCCTGTCCGGAATCCATATTCAATCACATTCAACATAACTAGTCAATAATCATTTAATTCATAACATAACCAAATAAACCATAAAAATAAGACCATCTAGGTCTACTCACAGTACGCTCCAGATTAGCATTTGCTTTCATGATCCAGAAACGTCTGGCTGTGAACGTTCTATCCTGTATCAACCATATGCAAAACATAGTTTGCACACACATTACTAAAAACACAATCATATAACCATTCAGTTTTCACACATGTATATGTGTAATGTATAATGCATGCTCAATGACAATCCAGGGTATATGCTTTACATTCACATCTTATGCCCGTTCTCAAATCATGATTCAAATTGTCTAATTGAACTTAGACTTACACTTCATTATCATAGGATCACTTTAAAAGATCC
>JANIPN010000002.1:9206820-9236423 GCA_027478595.1 Erythroxylum anguifugum
ACGGATGTTCTTGGATGGAAGACGCCTTTTGAGATGTTGTATAATCAGAAACCAGATTATGAGAGGTTGAGGACTTTAGGCTGTCTGTGTTATGCTACAAACACTGCTCTGAAAAAGGATAAAATTGAGGCAAGAGCACAAAAGTGCGTACTGGTGGGTTTTGCTTCAGGACATAAAGCTTATAAAGTGTATAACTTGGAAACTCGTGTGATGTTTAGTTCGAGGGATGTAGTCTTTTCTGAAAAGATATTTCCCTTTGTTGAAACAGAACATAGTAACCATGATGCTACTAACTTTTCAGATCCAATTTTGAGTTTGCAGGATGCTGATTATGTTAACTTGGAAATGAATCATTCTGCTGGCATTATTGATTGTACAGAGGAGGCTGAGGTTGGGGTTAGATGTATTCCTGCCATTTCAGCCGATTTGGCTGACGACCATGTAGTCCATGTAGACGATGTCATACCTGAACAACAACTCCGGTTAAGTTCAAGGCAGAGGAGACTACCAGTATGGATGCAAGATTATGCCCATTGCAGTACTTCTGATTCTGGTTATGGTATTTCTCCAACCTATGCTGCTTTTATGGCTAATATCAACAGATTTGTGGAACCACAATCCTACAATCAGGTTATCCAGTACCCGGAGTGAGTCGAGGCTATGAATATGGAGTTATTAGCTCTTGAACAAAATTAGACGTGGGAGATAACCAAGCTACCAAAAGGGAAGAAAGCTATCGGATCAAAATGGGTTTACAAGGTCAAATTTAATTCCGATGGAACTGTTGAAAGGTGTAAAGCTAGATTGGTGGCAAAAGGGTATAATCAAATAGCTGGAGTTGATTTCTTTGACAGCTTTTCACCTGTTGCTAAGTTAGTCACCGTCCGAACATTTCTTGCTTTAGCGACTATGAAAAACTGGTATGTTCATTAGTTAAATATCAATAATGCATTTTTGCATGGGTATCCAAAGGAGGAGGTTTATTTAGCTCCACCCGAAGGTTACACAAAAGCTGCAAATGGCGAAGTGTGTCTATTAAAGAGGTCTTTGTATGGGTTGAAACAAGCCTCTAAGGAATGGAATTCAGAGTTTACTATTCAGATTTTGCAGTATGGATTCTCTCAGTAAGTGAATGATCATTGTCTGTTTACTAAGGAAAGTAAAGGAGGATTTATGGCTCTCTTGGTTTATGTCGATGATGTGTTGATTGGAGGAACTTGTGAAGCCGACATCATTGCAGTGAAGACATTTTTACACTCTATCTTTACTATTAAAGATCTAGGAAATGCTAAGTATTTTCTAGGTATTGAAATTCATCGGACTCCTACAGGTACTTTTATTTCTAAGCAAAAGTATTTGATGGATACTCTTGTTGATTCTGGTCTTGTTGACTCTACCACTACTGTAACTCCATGCCTCGCAATCATAAGTTCGATGAAGCAAGTGAGTTGTTTCCAGATGTCGACAAATATCGGAGGCTAGTTGGGCGGT
Source organism: Erythroxylum anguifugum (assembly GCA_027478595.1). Classification (NCBI taxonomy): domain Eukaryota; kingdom Viridiplantae; phylum Streptophyta; class Magnoliopsida; order Malpighiales; family Erythroxylaceae; genus Erythroxylum; species Erythroxylum anguifugum. Next base: position 9,208,312 of record JANIPN010000002.1, read on the forward strand.
TGTTGTACTTGAATATGACTAGGCCGGACATCACTTTCAGTGTGCAGGAACTTAGTCAGTTTGTGGCTTCTCCAACACGAGCTCATTGGGAAGGGGCCTTGCATGTCTTGCGGTTTCTTGCTGGGACTACAGATACAGGATTGTTCTACCGCAGCGATAGTTGTTTGCAGATGACAGGATATTGTGATAGTGATTGGGCATCGTGTCCAATTTCTAGGAAATCCGTGAGTGGCTATTGTGTCTTTTTGGGGAGTTCCTTGATTAGCTGGAAAAGTAAGAAACAAAATACTGTGTCCAGATCTAGTTGTTAGGCAGAATATCGAAGTATGGTATTGCTGTGTATGAACTTCAATGGCTTGTTTATCTGCTCAAGGATTTTCGGATCACCATTCCACTTCCGATTGATTTATGGTGTGATAACCAGTGCGCACTGCATATTACAACCAACCCAGTTTTTCATGAGCGGACTAAGCACTTAGAGATTGATTGCCATTTTGTGCGCCAAAAATTTAAGGAAGGTTTTGTTAATCCTAGATATGTTTCAACGCATGAGCAAGTTGCTGATGTTTTTACTAAATTCTTAGGAGCGCCTCAATTCAATCACATTAGTGTCAAGTTGGGGTTGCTTGCTCATCCATCCCCAACTTGAGGGGGGTGTGTTAGCGATAGTTAGTTAACTGTAGTATACCGAAAGTTAGTTGTCCAGTTAGCAAAATATCATTCTCACGCGTTGTAGGTTGTACAGATGCTTTTGTATATAAAACCCGGTAGCTGAGTTAATAAAGATTATTCAGTTTTTTTTTTCCCTTTTTCTCTTGCGGATACCTAATTATACACACACGTTAGGCCATGTATGCAAATTGTTTATCACATTTTGTCAAACTTAATGTACTCAGATCATATGACGCTTTTGAAGGATGATAAGGTGAAATCTTCTTATAGATGTCAGATATCTGCGGCGGTTTTTTCTGGGATTTAAGACTAATTGAATATTCGAAAACCACATTTGTCTAATCTAAGCACTCAACGCTAAAGCAAACTCAAAGTGATTTTCTTTGCCGACTTTATGAAGAGAAGGGCCAGATATGATTATGCTAGCCTTTATCCGGGCATATAATCTTATCTTTTGATATTCGACAGTACAACAGCACACTAATCATCTAAGCTTTCCTTTCTAGTAATCATTATTAATTATTTTTTTACCCTTATAAGTTATAATAAAACAGAGAGTTAATAGCGATTACTTATACTAAGATGGAGGAGGTAATGAAATCAAGAATGCCACGTGGCAATTTGTGGAGGCCCCAGTGGCTATTCAACTCTCTAACAAATCGCGAGCCCTACACTTGCGGTTATTCGTTACCATTATAATAAGGAGCCAGGAAAGTTACCATTTTCCTTACACGATTCAGTGAGTCCTTCCGAGTTCAGAGAGGGAAACAGATCGAAACAAGGAGACAATGTCCACTCTTATAATTCCACAGCAAGTACCCTCTGTGGCTGATGACTGCGAGCAGCTCAGGAAAGCGTTTGCAGGTCTCTTCCTTGTGTGTGTGTGCGAGCGCGCTTGTACATAAAGTTATATTTTGGTTAAATTTCTCTTTTATTGTAAGTTTTGGAAGAAAAAGGTTTTACAAACTGCTATCAACTGATGCTTTCCTTTTCGCAGCTACTTGTAACACAATCTCTAGTGTTAAAGGAAGCTGACCCGTGATTGATAATATACATACAAGCTTAAGATCTATCAATCTGAATGGCGTCTTAAAATGAATCTGCCTTTGTATTCTTTGAAGTTTAATCATTTGTCCAAACATCATCTCAGGATGGGGGACCAATGAGGATTTGATCATATCCATCTTGGGTCACCGTAATGCCACGCAACGCAAGCAAATTCGACAGACATATGCGGAGATGCATGGGGAAGATCTCCTCAAGGCATTGGACAAAGAACTGACAAATGACTTTGAGGTAATATTTTTATTGCATTTCGTATTTTTACAAAATAACATGATCATGAACATATTGCATTGGACTTACCATAATAAAAGGGAAGGGAAAGGACAAATGTATCAAACATGGTGGATCAGGTTATGGTTCTAATCAAGCTAATGTCTTGTACTATATACTGATAATTTTATACATACAAATCCAATTTCTTATCTTCAGAGATTAGTGATGATTTGGGTACTTGATCCTGCTGAACGAGACGCGTTTTTGGCTAATGAGGCAACAAAGAAATTTACTTCAAGTAATCAGGTTCTAATGGAAATTGCCTGCACAAGATCATCACATGAATTACTTCTGGCAAGGCAGGCTTACCATGCTCGTTACAAGAAGTCTTTGGAAGAGGATGTTGCCCAGCATGTAACTGGGGACTTCTGCAAGGTAAATATAAAAACTTCGTCTTAACAGACATAATTTTCTTGGAAGTTCTTTGCCATATAAAATATTTTCCCTGGAATTGTTTTCCAGAGCAAAGTGATTCTATATCCCAATTGTCATTCTGAGAAGAAAGCAACTAATTGGCTTTTGCTTCATGTGTATGTTGCCCAGCTCTTGTTTCCTCTTGTGTGTTCATACCGATACGAGGGAGATGAAGTGAACATGAGCCTGGCTAAGTCGGAGGCTAAGATAATTCGCGATAAGATTGAAAAGAAGAGTTACAATGATGAGGAGCTCATCAGGATTTTGGCCACCAGGAGCAGAGCTCAGATCAATGCAACTCTGAATCAGTACAAAAACGAATTCGGGAATGATATCAACAAGGTAATGCAAAAAATGATTTTAACATGATTTCATTTTTCTTTTAAAAGTGACCTTTTTGGTCTATAATCAAAAACCAGTAAGCTTGAATGCATATGGTTCTATGTGAAGGACTTGAAAACTGAGCCTCAGGACGAGTTCCTAGCACTACTAAGGGCCACAGTTAAGTGCCTGACAAGTCCTGCTAGGTACTTTGCCAAAGTTCTTCGCTTGGCAATTGAAAGACGGGGAACAGATGAAGGAGCTTTGACTAGAGTTGTAGCTACAAGGGCAGAGGTTGATATGAAGATGATAAAAGAAGAGTACCAGCGAAGAAGCAGTGTTCATCTGGAACGTGCCGTTGGCAAGGACACACATGGGGACTATGAAAAGATGCTCCTCGCACTTGTAGGAGATGAATCTGCCTAAGCGTGTCATATTATATATATATATATAATCCTGGACTAGTTGTACCAATAAAACAAGTGTACTAACAAAATAACGCTGGTCCAGACTTTTGATCCTTGCCACCTGTGGTTTATGGGCGTACTAGTTGTTTAGAGTGTTGTATTTCCGTCTTTGCTGTGTTTTTGAAGACATACAAGTCCCCTGACGTTCAAATCTTATGATCACCATTGCTATCTTCTTTTGCCAGTAAAGCACATGACCGTTTCTTGTATTGTCCACACTCAAACCAATTGCCATCTTGTGATCACAAATCTTAAATTACAAAGCCATTTCTTCGATTTCTCGCATCATGTAAATACATCTTAAACTCAAGCCCGAGATCAATTCTTTGCCAGCTATGGATTTTTACCCAGCCGCTAGGCGATTGGTCAGGCAATGAGCCATAGATCAGTCTTTTCTAATTGGCGGACCATTTATAAAAGAGAGAGCTAAAGTTATATAAATCAATCAATTAGTCTCACCTACCGTATGTTTAAGCTTTCCGAATTGGACAAGACTCTATAGCTTTTTTTTTTAATAAAAGGAAAAAGCCGAAATAGGTTACAAAATAAGTCTAGGAAAGCAGGTCCGACATATCCTCTACAAGGAGAAAATGACACCAGATGGGTGGAGTTTAAAATTCGGAATTGCATTCCAATAGTTTTTCTATAATATAAATAGGTCGCTAATTTTAAGTCAAGAAGGGAATGAAAGCTAAACAAAACTCTGAAACAGATACTTTTAAAAGTTGCAGGAAATATAAGTATATTTGAAGTTCAGATGAACAAGACAACAACAAGACAACAAAATAATACAGGTGGTGTCTGCATGAAAACTAGTGGAACCAAATTCTCTCTTTGGACAGTACATTCTTTAAGCTCATGGGTGAAGAGAAATCAACTGGTTGCTGCCATCACTTCTTGGTAAACATACATCATTTCCTCATGAGGTTTCGTGAGAAAATCCTCTTGCAATACGGGCTGGTGCGCAACATCATGTGAGGTCGGACCGCTTCAACCAGTGAAGAATAAAGAGAACCACCCTGCTTTTGAGACGCAAATCAGGAAAAAGGATTCTTTCATGTGGAACAGTAACGCCATATTATTATAGTAATGGTCTTAGTTTTCATACCTTGGTAACAACTAGAGCAGACTGAATGACGTAGTTGGCATATGGATCTTGCAACAGTTGTTCAAAGTGTGACACTGAGAGTAGTTCACAAATGATTTGAGCTCGGCTTTCTTCAAAATACTTGAGACACTTTTCAACTACATGGCTACTAAATTTCTGCGTCGAGAGATGTACGTAGTGGCCTTTGAATTGAGAAAGCAAGTTCGTGACAGCGGGTGGGCTCTTCAGCTCGATAATAAATTGAACAACATAGTTTCTGTAACAAGTATTCATAATCAAAGATTTAAACGAAGCTATTCAGGTACCAACAATATTAGTGTGAATGAATAAAAGCACAAACAGAGGATAAAAAGTCGATTCTTGTTACAGTATGAAATGCTTGTGAATTTCATAATCTAGATCAAAGCCCAACGATAGTCCATCTGAACAAAGGCATGTCTTGTTAGATTTGCAGATAGAAACAAAAGGCCATCCACCGTGCAACAGAAATTATGCGAAACCGGAATGCCAATGGAAATGAGTCATTTTAGAGAAGCAAGTCGAAGGGGAAGGAAAAACAAAAACCTCAAATGATACTTGTCAACACCAGTATTAGAATCTACAAAGGGGTGAAGGAGAGGCCAAAGAAGTGTTGTTTACAACTAAAATGCTTATTTATTAAGTTGTTTTCTATATCGAAGGCAGTGCTATACTGCTATCTGTGAATGTCAGATCCATTTGTTTGCTTTATAATTCTTGACACCTATCATGTGCGCTACCCCTCCCAAATAGCAGATAAGAAGCAGATCATAGTATCCTGCATGGTTCACTATAATGCACCACATGGATCAAACCACCATACCCAAAATAGCACTACCTAGCAAGATAAATTTTCAAGCTGCACTAAGCTGGCTACTGTAGAAATTACAAAATCCTAAAGTAAAAGAATAAATAAAACACATTCACGTCTTTTGACAACATATAACGTGCCCTGTATTTGATACCATATCGTTTATCAGCAGATAAAGGGTAGAAGACCAATATTGTAAAGAGTTGATAAACATTGATGCTTTACCCGAAAGGATCTTGAGCAAGGAGAAGGCCGTTGTTGGAAATTTCAGTTATCAACCTATCTTGACTTTTTCCTTTGGAATGTGCGATGCACCGTTGCATTACACAGCATCCATGTCGATGAGTTGCAATTTCAACACAAAACTTTGCAGCAGCATCAAATATGAACTACAAAACATGATTAAATGATAAACATAGCGTGGACCAAAATTTAGCTGGTTTTATGCGGAGACTAAAAAGAGATTTTGAACTTATATGCTCAAGACCCAGGTACAGCTTAAGAGTTCTAAAATTTTCTGAAACATAGCATTACGCTGTTTGACCACAGGATAGGTTTAGATTTTATGGATCCAATGATTTTTAAGACAAAAGTTCGGCACATTCTTGCTTTCATTCAAATGCACCACAGCATCAAAACAGCCGTAGTTCAACTTCAAATGGTTCAAGGAAGTTAGTTAAAGGACAGGGTTTGATCCTCTCTACTTACATGATCCTATATGTTTTGTTAAAATGGAAAGTATAGGAAAAAGGAAACCCACGCTAAGACAAGATGCAAGTTATTTCCACCCTCGTAACGCTACCCAGGCTAGAGAGAATGAATGAAATTGGTGATAGGTAGACGCTTTACTCCATATCAAGAGCTAAAACACTGTATGATATACAGAGTGGCATGATGATCAGAGGAGGAAATAAAGGCTGTACCTTGTTAACTTCATCACTAAGGCACTGCAAGCATCGCTGAATCACATGATTTCCATTTTGATCCTTTGTGAGATCAAGAAATCCAGGTTTAAGAGCCAGTACTACTAATGAAATTTGCTGCCTTGTCTTGAGAGTCTCTATCAATTTCTGCACCACTCTTGTGCTGTACCAGTGTGTCAGGAAATTTTTACAGAAACAGACAAATCATTATTATGAAAACTCAATGTATGAAAAAGATGGAACTATCAAGTCTATTAACATTACCCGTATGTGTTTAAGCAGATGTTAATAAGCTGTCCTGGTTCTTTGGTAACCATAAGCACAATCTGAAATCTTTGTTCCTCATTGCACACGTCCAATAATTTCTGAATTACATAATTACCGAATGGCTTCAACATGAGTTCAACAATATGATCAATTATCTCGTCAAAAATTAATTGAACATCTCGGCTTGTTCCCTCATCAAAAATCCTTTGCAAGAACCTGCAACCATTTTGATCTTGTGCCATTAAGTATATGTATCCCTGGATCTCAGACAAGGAACCAATACTTGGGACATTTGGAAGTATGGTAAAACCACTTAGTCTCTGATTGTTTTCGCACATTCCTCCACAAATATCAAGCTTAACGTTTTCTCCCCGTAGGTTTTGCAGGGTGGCATCACTGAAGCAGTTCTTTTTGGCACATCTCATTTGATTCCGTACTCTACTGGAGCAATGACCCAAACCTGTTTCGAAGCCATTCTCTCGGTTAAAGGCTTCAGTGTCAGCAGTTCCTTCAACTGAAAAAACAGATTGAGGAACCCCACTCTTTGGAATTGATGTAGCCTTTTCTTTTGATAGCATACTTTTAGACAATGGATTGCAAATATTTACATCTAACGTTGAATGTATTAGCCAAGGACAACCAGACGTCTCCATGGTAAGTGTTCCTCCATCAGGATCCGTATTGAAATGTTGTGGACGAACAAATGCCTCCTTAAGGCAAGGGCTACTGGCAGAAGGCTTTGATATACGAACTCCTCTGCTACAAATTTTCCCCTGTTCCCTTCTCTGATGCAACAAGTTAGTGTTTTGATTATTGCACCAGTCAAAACCACAGCACGAATGATTAGACTGATCCTGGGCAGGAAAAGACCCCATTGTATGGCAAACACCCTTATCAAATCCACCCTGAAAACCATGGAATGTACTCGTAATGTCACCCTCAGAATTCATAGCAACACCAAAAGGAGAGGATTTACAACCTCCAACATCAAATCCCTCATTGTTGAAACCATATTTTCTAGTATTATGTTGTAGAAACCCACCATCAGAACCATCATCAAAGCTGATGCCATATCCATCAGGATCCACCTGAAATCCCTTCATCTTCATGCCACCGCCACCGTTTCTTTCTTCTCTGATACTGATTCTATACATATTCTCAGCCAACCCAAGTTCATCTATTTTTCCGTAAGAGTCATGAAGTGATTTAGAATCCAAACATAGTCCATTCCAGTAATAGGGACTTTGATACTTAGCCTCCTCGAACACAGGAGGTGTATAAGGTAAGCCATCCTCAGTTGAGCAACGCCCATTAGAGAATGAACTCGAAGAAGGCGAGTTCTCAGACGACAACATATTAACTCTACTCACAGGAGAGCCAGTGAAAAGAGGCTTAGACTTCGGATGACGAAGAAAACTCAGATATGGCACATTCTGGCCTTCGCTCAACAACTCCTCACTCCCCTCCATGCTCTCAATAACCCTTTTTTCTCTCTCACCCAGTTTAAACATGATCAAACACAAACCAGAAGCCTACGAAACATATATATATCAACAAAAAACAAAGACAGCAACAGAAGAAGCCAACGTATCAGACATAATATCAATCACAGAAATCAAAAGGCAACACCTTTAACAAAAAAACAAAACCCCACGTCAGAAATCGACTCCGGTAGGCTTGAAAAGGCAAAATGATTTGGCAGAGTACAAACAGGACGGTATATTACAGTGGGGTGGTAAAAGAATTAACTTTTTCACATTCGGGTGTCATTGGGAATTGGGGCATTAGTGTGTGAGTGACAGCGAATAAGGAGAGAAAGAGAGAAGGAATGTGTGCAGGCGGTGTTGGGTTCCATTGTCTGTGCTCTTGGTCGGACGGTTTTTGTTGTAAGGATTGTGTACGGACTCTGTTTACACTGACTGACTGCTCATGGTCACGCTCACGCCATTGAAATGAAGTTAAGTCGGCACTATACACAAAACTCCTTCACTCGCTCGCAAGTCGCAGCACAGAATTAAAACAACGCAGACACAGACTGGTGCTTTTGTTGGCTGTGCTTTTTAATGGTTTAATAAATAAATAATTCTTAATTTAGTGATATTAGATAATATTATTATCTGTTTGTTAATAGTATCTTGTATACGAAACAGATTACCTTGATTTTCTCACTCCACATTTGACTTTGCTTCATCTCTTCCAAGAGATCATCTTCCTTATAAAAACGTTCTCTTTAACTTTCTCATTCATTTTCTTTTTTTATTTTGTGATATCATAATTTTTATGTACTCACATTTTTAGAGTGGTATGTCTTGAAATATATTATAGTTACAAATTATTCAATTTTTATATACATTTTAAAAGTGGTATGTCTTGGTTGGCCTAGTACCTATCGCTCTTTTGTTCTGCCGTCAAATTACGGCTGTTTCAGTTAGAAAAATGCGGTATTTTTATATTATTTTGGGATTTTTTCTGTTAAAGAAACAGCCTTTGTTTCCGGGACAAAAGGTGCACGAAAAGATATGTACCATTTACCTACCCGTCCCCTCATTGATCTTTTTTTCTTTTGAAATTACATCCTTAAATGACACATGCCTTTTAAAGACCTTTAAATAAAACGATCAAATTCACCAAATGCTTGCTTTTAGTCAGTTATGATTTACAACAATAAAGATCATTTAAGTGTTGCCAAATTCCTGGTGTCTTTCGTTGAACGGACTCCCGAAAAAAGAGCCATAAGACCGTTTCTTGTCATACACACGCTGATAACGCAATTACGTCAAGAAGAATGATGACAATTTAGTGCCAAGGAACCAAAATAAAATAATATTCAACAAAAAAACACAACCATATGGACATACACAATCCAATTAGCAGAGAGTCATAACTTTTTTGGCATGTTAAGACTCAACATAAATCTCCCAAACCCAAATGTATGGTAACACATCCCCCTGCTAGGTAGCACCAACACAAAAAACCAGAGACGCCGTGATTAAATGTCTGTCTCAGACCTAACATGTTAAACCAAGGCAATGGTGCTCTCGCCGCCCGGAGGCTTGCGTACGCCGCCTAGGTAGTCTCGAGACTCTACCTTCCCATCAGCAAAGATATTACTGCCACTCATCTCTCGCAATTTTGCTGTGCTTAGATGTTTCTCGGCGGATGACGGAGGGACATCGCCTTTAAATATATCATTTCCTGATAGCTCCGAGAACTTCTTGTCGTAAATTTTCTTCGCTGTCTTCATCACCTCGTTTGATGCCTGGCCCCCCAGCAACAGGATGTAAAATTCAACCACAAATCCAATTAGAAGAGTTCCAATGGATAGAAATACAAATAGCACGGAATTGACCGGTAAAATTTTCTCAAGATGCATGTACTTCTTGTCCACAATCTTTTCATGTTCTCGTTTTGTAATTATCATGCATTACTCATCTTTGAGAGTTTGCATTATGCATTTATTATGTAGAAATTATAGTATGAGAAGTTCAAGCTGCTTTCCAATCAATAAAAATGTAGATTTAAAACTTTTTAAAACCAGATGCAGGCACATATTAGAAGAATTCTTACATCCTCCTCAGAAGCATGTTCCCCCAGTGTAATGTTTTCTTTCAATGCCAAAGCACGTGTAGTTGCCGGCCGAGGTAAAATTTCAGGAGGGGAAGCAAAGATGTTATGTCCACTAAGCTCCTTGCACTTAGCATCTGAAAGCTGCTTCTGTAACTTCATATCTAACTCACTTTCTAAGGTCCCGCTCAGCTCACGCTGTTTAGCTACCTCGGGCAAAGTAGTAGGCTTTTTAGGTGAAACACTCTCTTCTTCAGCGAATGAAATGTGACTGATTCCAGCGATTGCTTGCTGCAAATCCCAAAAAGAACAACCAGCTACTGTCACTTCAAATTGAAATGGCGTAACCCCAGCTACTTTTGAGTTGATCTCCAACTAAATTACCTGATACATTCGCACTCCTGTCCTACTATTTGGAGTAGGATCAGATTCCGATTCTTCATCTTCTCCCTTACCAGAAAAAATGCCACTGCCAGTCATCTCCTTCATTTTATAACCGGAACAAGGTTTCCTACAAAAGATGAAAATGTGGTCAAAAATTGAAAGAAATAGTAATTCCTCGAGCAGGAATTCCCACCACGATTTCAAATCAAAATATGAAAAACCCAACTAAAGTAAACTTTACACTTCAATCCGAGTAACAAGAACATGCTGAATAGCCAAAATGAATTTTCCTAGTGCTGCAATGATAAACCTTTTCAACCCCACTGCGTTTAGCATCCGAAAATTTCAATAACCACAGACTACTGATTCGTTGCACTGACCATAGAATACGAAAGTAATATATGGTTAAACTTCAGAAACTATTTCTCCATGGACATGAGTTCTTATTCAAATCAACCGCACGCTGAGTAATAATAAAAATTTTGCAAGGTCTATGATCCCCGAAAAACGACAATTAGATAAAACAATCATCTCAAAAATGTCATTAGAAAAATTTCTCAGTCAATAGGATTCCAACAAGTGTAATCAACTGACACATCTAAACAGAGACCAATGATAATTATCCTCAAAACTCGACAGTATCAAGTAGATAACAAACTATAAATAAAATTAGAGATCTGATCTGAGCTAAAAGACCATCTTTCCTTTTATTCTTTCAAGAAGTCCAATATATAGAAGTTTTACCAAGTAAAAAGAGAGATAGATCAAAGTTTCAAAGAGGATCAAACTTGGTAAAAATGTTTAAAAAAGATTTTTCTCACTTATCCGTTAAAACCAAGGAAAAGAGAACAAGAGAAGCTATAAAAATGTCAAAAACACCGCAAGTTACAGACAAACAGCAATTGAGACGAAGATGGACCAAAAAGAAAAGATATTTGTTTCAGAGAAATCAGTTAAGTTGTTCATTCTAGATCGTATTTGGTGCCACAGTTGAAGAAAAAAAAAGAGGTAAAAAGGAACCAAAAGACGAAGAAAAGCAAGAACCAGATCTCACCGCTTGTTTAAGCTCTCGGTCTCCTCATCCGTGACTTGACCTCCAAAGACCACCTTCCTGATCCCATCCGACGGCTACAAATCATTCAATCAAGTGACAGATTCATTAAAAACAGGAAATTTTCTTCAAAAATGCAACTAAAAGAAAAGGTGAAGGCGAGATTACCTGGTGGGAGCGAGGGGCGGAGACGACGGCTGGGGAATCAGCCTGCGGATTCTCCGACCACGTCAGCAGATCTGCAGTAGAAGTGTGTGGTTTTCTCACCGGAGTACTCCTCTCCATGTTGCTCTACAAAACGTATTGTTATTATTACTCTTCTTCTTCTATTCACTTTTCTCCTTGCAGATACTAGAACTGGGAAAACAACCAAACTGTTGAACTTAAAAGTGTTTGTTTGCTCTTCCTGTTACACTACAAGCTGTGTGTGTGTGTGATTCGAAATGAGATCACAGTGAGTAAAGTGTTGGGTTTGGCTCTGGCTCTGGCTCTTGGCTTGCTTCGCCTAGCTCTTTTTGAAGCAGTAGATGGGATGGATTTATACGGCTTAAATGACGAAAATGACCTTTGCTTACTCTGCTAACTTTGATCTGGACCTTTCAGTTTTTACTGCTAGAGAGAGAGAGGTGTCCCTAAGACATATGATGAGTAGCAGCTACTCTTGCTGTTCTGTTGTTTTGGAAGCAAAGGAAAAGAGTATTGAAAATGAAGAATTAATTAATCTCTCAATTTGAATCTTTGTACCGCCCTTTTAAAAACCCAACATTTATTCAATCAAAAGCGTTTTACGATCTGAGTTACTGACAGGTGTAGGTTTTCCAGTAAGCAATTGACTTGGCTTAGCCGGTGAATGATGGATAACTTTCGTTCTTCCCGGAAACGCCCTTGATTCTTGTGCTGACAACACTAACCTTTCCTAGGTTGTCTCTTTTCTTCGGTTCAAGCAACGGATTAAAAAAAGAGCGCTTATTTCCCAACAACCTGAAAATGATACATTTGGTGCTCGTGAGATGAGTGTCCAAAGTTTTCTAGTGTGACACTGGGAACTTCTATGGTCTTCCTCCTCTCGTGATCCTATCTCTTGGTTCTTGGTTTAAGGTCCAAGAAGATTGGTGTCTCAAGGAAACTTGCGCAATTGGTAAAAACGAATAAGTATTCGTGGAGGCCATTCGCTACTTATGATCCAAGAAATGCATCATTTTAACTTTAAGATCCCCAGCATGTGAGCAATCAGGAAATCTTGTAAAGCCTATATACAAGCTCAATTCCACAAGCAAGCACTTGAACTCGAAAGATAATCATTTCGTGGGCCAAATTTATTTTTTTTAAGAAAAGGCCACAGGGTTTCACGTGTAGTGCTATCAAAGTGTGGACTTTACCACCATTTTTTGCGTGATTTGATCATTGATTGCGTTAATTACCACTAATCTCTTGCATAACTAAAGCCTATCCAAACACTTACAACCTTTTGGATTTTCCTTCTTTAGCGAAATTTTCTTAGGCAAGGGAAAGGGATTGAGTTTGTTGTCGCTATGTGAAAGAAAAAAGAAGCCAAGTTATAACACTTGAAGGGTACATTGGTAAAATGAAGTACTGATTTGATCGTTGGAATTCGACGTAACGGTAAAGCGATCCGTTGGAGTCTCGAATCGATAGCCAATAAGCGGAATTTTGACGTTTAACTTACCGAAAACTCTTGTTACTCAAAAAGGTGATGAAACATTGAATTGGGGAGGGGCTGGTTGGTTAGGTTGAGCAGAGCACGTGTCAAATTGAGGTTTTTGGATCCTCTCATTTCTTGTCAAACTAGGATTTTATTAGATTCTGCTTACTAAAACAATCTAAGGAGTCCAGATTTTTCGTTTGATAACCCCTGGAATATTTTTAAACGAGATAGTATGCCATTTCGTTGATCTTGATTTAATACCCAATTCAAAGCTCCACAAGTTACGATCATTTTGGTTTTCTTCAACAAACATGAGCAAAGCAACTTTTTGAAACCAATCAAAGTCATAACCTTGACTCTGGCTCCCAAGTTGTCTTGTGTTCTTTGCTTTTATTTGCATAAGAAACGAGGAGATAAAAGAAGTTGGTTATATGTCCCTCTAGATCCTAATCTAATCGACATGTTGCACCAGCCCAAGGAAAAAGTGTTAAAGAAGAGTGTTTGACTTAATGTGACATCGGAAGTGTTGAATTCAGGGTTAAGAAAGTAGAACTATTGGAGGACACATCAACCGACCGTAGATTTAAGAAAAGGTTTTTCATTTTTCAATCAAGCTAAGAAACAAAGAGATTGCTGTTAAATTTCCCCAATTGGCAAAGCTCAATCACCCAGCAAAAGAATTACTTATATTTGCAAATCCATCCAGCCCTTCACTTTTTGTATCGAATTGTCCTTGGACCAAAAGGTTGAGCCCCAACTTCAAGGGCCCCCGGTCGTAGGCCCGATCACCGACGGGAGATTGCATCACGGTCTGATTCCCAGCAGCACCCTCACAGAGCGGTTCATTCCTCCCGTTGCCGAGAGTCGAACCTAGAACCTTGAACCAATTGACCCTGTGAGAGAACCACTGAGGCAACCCGTGCGGGCTGTATCGAATTGTCCTAATTTTAGAGTAATTGTGGGTAATTATACATTATTTTTTTTCAAAAAAAAGTTAGATGGGTAATATTCTGTTTCCAGCAAGGTTCGGCTGCAGGCAGTGTGATGGTGACAAAAAATGGGCCTAAAACTTTTATTCACATTTATTGCAGTGTAACCAACTCCTTCAATTAGTTAATAATCAGATAAACCCTGCAACAGAAACACCATAGCTTGACTTCGACGTGCGCAGTGATTGTACCATTGCTTGTAGAAATGGCAGCCGGTAGGGAATAGGGATAGAACTTTATGATGTTCATTAACTTCAGTACGTGTACATCTTATTATTAAGCCGAGAGCCCACGTGAAAAGATAATAGAAAATCGTACACTTCGTGGCTCGCCACTACTCTTCAAATTTCTCATTATTCAGATTTGAATATTTAACTTTAAGTTTTAATTTTTATAGAATTTGAAATTTGAGATCAAAATTTGATTGACTTTTAAGACCATTTAAGAGTTAAAAATATCAAAATTAAAGTCTAAATTCCAACTTAATTAAATTTTAGCATCTAAATTTTGATTACTTTTAAATTCAACTTAAATTAATTACTCTCAAAGTTAAACTCCAATTAAAGTGTTACCCTACTCACCATGATTAAAAGCTTTTTACTCTATTACTCACTAATAATTTTAATTTAGACATATTTGACAAAATAATTTTTATATTTAGTCCTAGTTTGACTTGGTCCGATATAAATTCTATAAAATTATGAATAAAAATAATGCAATTAAATCTAAGCTCTGATTAATAGTCAATTTGTTTTGATCATCATTATTTAGATATTGAGTAATATAATTTGGTGTATTGATGAAGTGTAAGGATATGGGGGAATTATTAACGAATTGCAACTTACAAAAATTGAGCATTTATGTTTTTTAATAGTCAAAAAGAAAAGAAAAGAAAAGTTGAAGTATAGTTGAGGAAGTGACGTAAGTCACCTCTTTCGTTAAGTCAATTTTTTACTGGTATTCATTTTCTATATGAATCACTAGGAAATGTTATACTTGGTCACTTAAAAAATAGATTGATCTACGCGTATTTTAATTATTGACACACCTCTTTAATGTTACATTCAATTATGTTCTTTCTATTTATAATTGATATGTACATTTGTGTATTATTACTATTATTATTATACACACACGTGCTACTCATCCAATATCATAAATTAGTAATTAAGAATAAATGATTGTCACTGGTGATGACAGCAACAAATTAAAGTTTTTGCTAGCCAAGATAATCATTAGTGAAGAATAGTCACTCTTCATTGTCAATAGCAAAGACTTTAGGATGTTGTTCACCTCACTCTAACTTCACTTCTAAATCCAAACTCAAAATACCATGAAAAAAGATATTTTCAAGAATTACGGTGATTAAAAGAAAAAAAATATTGCAGATGTTATCAAGTAGTCACAGTTGAGTGGTCATCACATCAAATATGTAGACTAAAAAATCGTAGGGTTTAGTAATTTTGTAAAAATCTTCAATTTACTGCAATCGTTTCTAGCACAATCAAAAATCATAAAAATTAAACACACAAATATAAATCAACACCGAAATTTGATAACACAGTTCGGCACACTTTGCCTACATCTGTGAGGCCTTGACCCATCTTAATTCTTTCACTAACGACAATAATTTTATACAAGACTTTACTAAGTCGACACCATTCAAACCTTTACACTATCCCTCGTTCTCACTACCCATAAAAGAATTTCACACTCAATAGTACGACTGTCTCGTACTAACCGCAACAGAGGATTTTCTCAGATAATGTTTAATGATAACGAAACAAAATAAACAACTCAAGTGATTAAACAAAATTCAATATAAACAAAAACACTTGGGAAAGAAAATAACTTCCCTAACAATGTAACTTCATCAACGAAAGAATGGGAAGTTGTCCACCACGAACGCTATTGTAGTCTTTCGATATTACCACCGAGACACCTCACACAAAAGCAGAAAAATTGCCAACGATTATAAATGTTTCCTCACCGAAATGTTGCGAACAACAGAGCTGCAAAATTTACGACAACTACTAGAATTTTTCATACACAATTACTCATAACCAACATCCCAAAATTACCACTTCATCGATGGTTAAAAAAAATCACTAAAGATTCACGCACACATCAGCAAAACCCATCCTTAATAGATGTTCAAAGCGTAAGAAAATGCAACTCTAAAAATCACACAAAACAACTTCTTTTCAGCTTATTGTTGTTGTGCAAAGATGGAGAATATGTAGCTGTCATCAATGATTATTCAACTCCTTAAAATCATTCAAGAACAGCAGAATACGTAGCAACAATAATCACACACACAATTTAAATCACCCAGCTAAGACAAAGCTAAGACAAATCACACACAATTTTATAAAATTATGAAAAAATAATGCAATTAAATATAAGTTCCGATTAATAGTCAATTTGTTTTCATCATCATTATTTAGATATTGAGTAATCTAATTTGGTGTATTGATCAAGTGTAAGGATATAGGGGAATTATTAACGAATTGCAACTTACAAAAATTGAGCATTTATATTTTTTGATAGTCAAAAAGAAAAGAAAAGAAAAGTTGAAGTATAGTTGAGGAAGTCACGTAAGTCACCTCTTTCATTAAGTCAAATTTTTACTGGTATTCATTTTCTATATATTCACTAGGAAATGTTATACTTGGTCACTTAAAAAATAGATTGATCTACGCGTATTTCAATTATTGACACACCTTTTTAATGTTATATTCAATTATGTTTTTTCTATTTATAATTGATATGTATGTTTGTGTATTATTATTATTATTATACACATCTGCTAGTCTTCCAATATCATAAATTAGTAATTAAGAATAAATGATTGTCACTGGTTATGACAGCAACAAATTAAAGTTTTTGCTAGCCAAGATAATCATTAGTGAAGAATAGTCACTCTTCATTATCAATAGCAAAAACTTTTATGATGTTATTCACCTCACTCTTAACTTCACTTCTAAATCCAAACTCAAAACACCATGAAAAAAAAGATATTTTCAAGAAGTACGATAATTAAAAGGAAAAAATATTGCAGATGCCATCAAGTAGTCATCACATCAAATATGTAGACTAAAAAACCGTAGGGTATAGTAATTTTGCAAAAATCTTTGATTTATCGCAGTCGTTTCTAGCACAGTTAAAAATCAAAAAAATTAAACACATATATAAATCAACACAGATATTTGATAACACAGTTTGGCATACTTTGCCTATGTCTGGGAGGCCATCACCTAGCTTAATTCTTTCACTGACAACAATAGTTTTATAAAAGACTTTATTGAGTCCACACCACTCAACCCTTTACATTATTCCTCGTTCTCACTACCCGTAAAAGAATTTCACACCCAATAGTACGACCGCCTCGTACTAACCTCAACAGAGAATTTTCTCAAATAATATTTAATGATAACGAAACAAAATAAACAACTCAAGTGATTAAACAAAATTAAAAAAAACGAAAACACTTGAGAAAGAAAATAACTTCCCTAACAATGTAGCTTCATCAACGAAAGAATAGGAAGTTGTCCACCAAGAACGCTATTATAGTCTTTTGATATTATCACTGAGACACCTCTTACAACAGCAGAAAAATTGCCAACAATCATAAATGTTTCCTCACCGAAACGCTGTGAACAACAGAGCTGCAAAATTCATGACAACTACTAAAATTTTTCGTACACAATTACTCATAACCAACATCCCAAAATTACCACTTCATTGATAGGAAAAACAACCACGAAAGATTCACGCACACATCAGCAAAACCCATCCTTAATAGATGTTTAAAGTGTAAGAAAACGCAGCTTTAAGAATCACACAAAAACAACAACTTTTCAGCTCACTGTTGTTGCACAAAGATGGAGAATATGTAGTTGTCATCAATGATTATTCAACTCCTTAAAATCATTCAAGAACAACAAAATACGTAGCAACAATAATCACACACACAATTTAAATCACCCAGCTAAGACAAAGCAGTAGCAAGATTACCCAATGATCAACAAAACCACAAGAGAGACTCTAACCACACCTAAAATTAATCCACAATTCAACCCAGCTGAAATCACGCCTAAAAGGGAATTCATGGAGAAGTTCACAGCTGCACCAACATGTGTTTCGTGAGTCACTAAGGACCCATCCAACTTTTGTTCCCCAATTCACCAAGGAGTCTTCGCACAATTAATTAATAAAAATTGCCAACACCAAGATGGAATAAGCATTGACTTGAAGTTAGCCTAGCAGTCCTTCCATCCAATTGACTACCAATGACAAGCAACTCACGGTTGTCATTACATCCATAACGCAACCAACAAGAAACCCACACCTAGTCGTCAACAACACACACGGATCTTTTACTCACACAAGTCTCCCTCACTTCAACAAATTTTCCACATCCTTACATCCACCAACGTAATCCACGCAAAAGTTATTCTCTAGCTAGAGTTCTAACTCTGTCCAATTTTTCAAGATAGCAAATTTTATTCTATCCCACTTTGATTTGAATTTTAAACTCATCAACATTATCTTAGATGTCTAATTATCAAAAAATGTCAAAACTAAATAATAAGATATATACCATATATCTTAACAATGTAAACGATCGACAACTAAAAGAAGTCATATCGTGATTACAATACACTGGATTAACAATGACTTAACTTTAAGCAATCAGCTAATAATCTAAATGATATTCTTTAATTTATTATTAATTTATTATAATTTATATTTATGCATATTTTTAAATGAAAGTTTATTTATATACTGATATTGTATATAAGTGAAACAATGACAACTTTAACGATAGAGTGCTTAATGAATTAGAACATTAATACCAAGCTTTTAACCATAACTTTAGACAATTGTAACATAAATGATATTATGATCGAAAATTTTGAAGAATAAGTTATGAATTAAGGAAGGTTATTCTATGTGCGTTATTTTGTGTATATCCTAAATTTAATAGTGAAAAATGGGTTGGAAGTAATAAAGGAAATGATAGTCGCAATTTATAGTAGTGTAGTGTATTGGAGTATGATACTAAAAAGAGTTAAAATTTTTAAATAAAGTATATGACAACTATGCATTTGGTGCCCAAAGAAATTATTTTTGGATAAGATGGAATTTAACTTTCAAAATGTTGGAGTCAACAATCAAGTATATTGAGATGTTTATCAAGTTGAGACAAAAAGATGATTAAGAAACTCAAGTTTTATTGGTCTATGGTAAAACAAACCATGGCAATCATTTTTATGTTGTACCTGATAGAAAAGCATAAAAAATTGTACGGTAATCAGGATCAAACACATTGATATCTTTAAATTGTACGATGATCTTAGTTGAAAAGATGCAATTTAATGTATTATCATTGGATCTCATATTATCTTTTTTTATACTAATATAGATTTGGAGAAATTTTTCGAACAAATATTTGATGATATAGGTATATTTATTTATTGATTATCATGTTTTGAATATTTATTTAATATAATTGTTGCAGAATTAGGTATAAATTACATAATAATTTTTCTATGTATAGATGAATTGGTATGAATTATTAAGGATCCTCATTGTAACGATTAGCTAGCCACTTTTCTAAATTGTTATTTTGTTTTCTTTAACTTTTACCTCTCAACTTACTATTTTTTATGTGATTGATTTAGTTTTTTTTGGAAATATCATGATTTTATGCAGGCTAATAAATAAAACTTCATACTTCTTTCGGTGCCCATTAACTTAACTTCAATCTCCAGCTTCAATTGATTTTTTAGTCTTTTTATATTTAGATCATTGTTGTAATACTCTTTAGTTTTGAAAATAACAAAATTTTAATAATAGCTAGCACTGGATACTCTGTGCATAGGCATATCTTTTGGCCAATTCTATACAGTCATGTTTCATTTGTGCCATATACTTTATTCTTCTATTTTAATAGGATAGTATTATAATGTTAATTTTGTATAAGCTAAGCTTTACTTTTCTATGGTAGCATAAATACCAAGTTTGATGTCAAAGGGTATTGCATGTGTAGAGCTATGATTTTTTTTATGTAATTTTAAATTAAAATTAATTTGATCAAGTTTTAACCAACGTAAGTAATGTCTTTTACATTTTCTGGTACCAGAAATATACATCTTCACTATTAGGAATGTTGGAGGTAAGGGAAAAGAATTTATTTGAATGAGGGAAGAATAGATGTTCAAAGTAAAGAGTCCAGTCAGGTGTTACTGGGCTTTTATCTAATGTGATGTGACCTAAGAAGCGGGCTCCAAGATGAGAAACAAGCTTTGCTCATCATGGCCAGCCTATTGGTATTTTAACGTAAAATTGATAATTTTGGTTGGAAGTTGGAAGTGGAGGTGGGGAGGGAATAGGAGTACAGGGGAAATCTGAAAGATATGATCTCTATGGGGACTAGTGCGAAAGGGCATATGATTGCGTCTGTACTATAATGCTACACAAGCCTGGCCCATCTCCCTGCCCGCGGAGCCCACCCACTACCCTTACTAAGTAATTGCTAGGAACCAAATTCATAACCTTATGCCAATTTTATTTTAGATAATTTCATTGACCGTTCGAAACTTTAATCCTACTTGCTACTCTACGAGGAACGTGTATTATAATAAAATACTAAATAATTCCCCACGTGAGGGATCAACCATACACGTGTCACGTTTCCCTGTTTTGTTCCCGTATTTTCCGAGGGACAGACGCCATGCCCACACGTGTCTTATGTATTATGGTCAGCATGACCTCCTTATGACGTCCTTATTTCCATCTCGTATCATATGAACGGAATTTTATAATTACAATATATTCTCAACCGATTTCAAAATTAATTATTTCAATTAAATTTATTAAGTATTATGTAATTTCAGATACTACTTTTCATTATAATTAATTTCACACGGTACAATTTAATTCTCCACTGTCGTTAATTCGACGTTCCTGATTCATATTTAGTTATAAAGTTGTGTCCCACACCAAACAAAACTGAGTGGCTAGCCAGTAGCCACCACTTGTTGCATACCTAGCCATGTGTAGGGTAGGGACTCTAAGAGAATCTTCATCGGACAAAAATTCATTTCTTTTTTCTTAATATATACACAATGGAACAATCTCCCGTTCATTCCCTATATCTGGCGGAGAAGAATCAAGTTCTTTCACAGCCAACAGAAAGCTCTAGTATAATAAGTACAATATTAGATAGCCGCAAATAAACTAAGTCGCATAATTACCACATTAATCTTCTGTATTTATTTTATTCAAATAAAAAAAGGAACAATGTGTGTGTAGTGGGGTTCATGAAAATAACAGAAGACCCGCTAAGGCAGACAAATGTCTTGTCTCTGTCTGCTAGAATCCCATTATATATCGTGACATCCATGCCCAACTTGTGTGTTACTATGATAGTGATAGAGCGTTCCAGGAGGGGATTAACGCAAGTTTGATACACTTAATGGGGACAAAACTAAACTTGTTTAAAGTATAATTCCAGACTTGTGAGTGTTTGAACTAAATTTTAGCGATAAATTAAATATCCCATATTTTAAATAGAAACAACTCTTGATCAGATACAAATACTTATTTACCACCCTGTTGTTTGATGTGGGCAACCTAAAGAAATTACCAAGAAGATGGGGGGTCTGTTACTTCCAGTTTCTGCTCGATCGAGAAGAGCAGTGCAAGGTTGGCTGAGTACTGTTGGACGAGCCAATGAAGGAAAGTCTCATGGAGCGACTATTTGGTCATGAACTTGACCTACTTTTATAAAACATAGGGTTGCTTCTGCTTGTGTTCCCTTACAAGGAAGGACTTTTCTATCTAGTGGCGGGCTACCTAACCACACCTTTAACTTAAAATGGAGATTTGACTACGAATAGGATATCCTCCCAACTCTTTTTCTTTACCTTACCTTGCCTATTCTTTAGGTTTTAGCCGTTTGTAATGAAGTGCTGAAAATGGAAGTGCTTAAAAATTAATTTCCAATTGGAATTTATCTTTTCATGTTCTTCTTAGAAGAGAAACGCAGGCCCTGTTAGGCATTTATACAATGAGTCTGATGATTTATACACATAATCCAACATCTAATAATTTTTGAATGGAGGCCATGTCCTACTTCCTTGTGAAATAACATAAAATGTTCTCTTTAATGATCCGATAAAGGATGTTAAAATAAAGATGGGCCTAACGGGTATGAAATAAGAACAAAAGATACCTGAATCTCATAACCCTTTTTCTATCTATTAGTTCAAGATGGTTGAAACTCGATCCGTAAGGTGAAGAATAGGAAAGTTACTCACTTCTTGAATAAGAAAAATGGTTTACATAACTAAAAGAACGGATAAAGTAACTCAAGTGATCGAAGAGAGAAAAAATGACTTAGCATGAACTAAAATTTATCGAACCCTTTTGAAAAAATAGATTGAACCCAATTCTTATTGCTTTATAAAAATTTAAAATAATATAAATGAATAGACTCATTTATAAAGACAATACATTACTAAGAGTTAATAAAGTAAGTTATATATACAGATAAGGTGAACTTTGTTGTAACTGGTAAGATGAGAAAAAGATTATGAATTCGAGTAAAAAAAAAAAAGGAAATAGATGAACATATCTTAATATTTTATATAAGATGAAAAGACATGGTGCACCGATTGTGTTTTGACAACTTGAAGTCAAATTATGTCTTCATGCAGTTGCAGTTGTAAATCAAGGCAGAATTGCCAAAAGAGATCGTAGAACATATATAATAGGAACCAAAACCTATTGTCTAAGACACGAGTTTCTGGTTCTTATCTTTGGAAACGCACATGTTTGCGTCAGGTCGCAAGTTTCTTTCATTATTGCTTAACGAGAAGAAAATTAAGTGACGATTGCTTGAAAAAGATATATAATCGAATAAATATAATATTTGTGAATGCGATTAAGCAGGAAAAAAAAGAATTATTTTGTAACTAATCTATCATGATTTCTTCAAATGATTGTTTGAGATAATATTATTGTATATAAAGAACACTGCGAGGTTCTTTCTTCCTTCCCAATTTTATATGCTTCAGAACAAGTGGTCTGGAACTCACATTTTTCATGTATACACGTATTTAATGGAAATGAATGACAGAGAATGAGTAAAAATTTCTAAGTTTAGTTTTTTCTTTGAAAAGAGTAAGTGAAGGGAAGAAGATAGAGGGTGCTTTTTCATTTCTTGGTTCCCCTACTCTAAAGATTGAAATACTCAATCCATGCGTGGTGAATCCAAGTCTCACAGGCACAATCCCCCTCTGAATTGAGCCTAACCTCATTTGTAGGAGAGCCTAACCTCATTTGTAGGAGAGCCTACCTCAAAAAACTCTGATATAGACTGCAAATTGTACACTTCCTTTCAGTTGAAACAACAGGAAATTCCAGTTTCACTCCCACATGACCTTGATAGACTGTACGAGAGCTGATGAGGGGCAATTGAGTGCGTGAGGGAAAGAGGTGGCTGGATGAGAGGACACAGTCATGATTGCTAAAAACCAGATTATTCTCTGGAGTGGGCCATTTGGATTCCGAAAGAGAAGATGTCACATGTCACCACACTCCTCAGAGATGTCTTCATCACCACCACTATCATCATCAGCAGCAGCATCACCGTCTCTCCCCAATTGTCGTGGCTAATCAGCTATTTTTGTTTCCCAAAAATCTGTCATTATTGTGCTTCAGTATTGATGAGTTATTACTATATGTTTTTGGTACCAATCTCTCTAATTCTCACGCCTAATCATTTCCTTTACCCATTGGAACGGTTCACAAACATATCTGTTCTATTAAATTCTCTTATCCACCTCCTTACAGTTTCTCATTAGTGTCCATAATTACATGATCATGCTTTTATTGTTTCAACTGTATGTATTCCAAAGCCACTAACGCTTTTCTTGCCTAAAAGATAGACACCATGTGAGGGAAATCTCGGACAGCCAATCAACAATTGTAAGAGTACCAATCATCATTGAATTAATTGGTAACTTTGAGGTTATTATGTTGTCATTGATTGGTATTCTTGAAAAAAAATAACTAAAACCGAGTTGGGTTTCTTTTAAGAGCATTTGGTAAATTAGACAATACTTGCTAGACAACGCAAAATCTTCTCCCATTATATCATACTAATGAAGGAAAGACACGAATGGATCACGGTTTTATCGCATATATTATAACAACTCCGCTAAATAATATGCAACTTGTCCGGATTGATTCTGTTGTTTTTTAATTGTCGACTTGTCGGGAGATATTTGTTTGTGTTTCTTTTTTTCAAAAAAATATACTACAGTAGTCCTTAGCATGGTGGCGTGGAACAAAATTCAGTTGGATAATGCATTCATCTAATAGAAAATTAGATGCTTGTCCTTTTAAGTCAAATTGAGATTGGTCTCATGAACTCTAAGCTTAGCCGGTCCTTGTGCACATGTTTAGACTTAGAGGGAGTCCAAACTTTAGATTATATTCAGTTCGAAATAAAAAAAGAAAGAGAAGAACTTTGAATATAGGTAACTAGATCTGATCTCTTGTATAGGCTTCTATCTCAGGAACTAACTAAAGAATATGATCGAAGAGATACGGAAATAATAGTTCGTTTACCAGACATTCTAATCTTGTAGTTTATGGAGTCGCAAGTGGGGATTCCCCTATTCTTTGTCATTAAAATCTCTCGTGTTATGCCCACTCCTAAGTTGACGTGATGCTGATTCCATGAATGAGCTTATAATAGAGGATGAAGAACTATACTTTCAAGTTTTCTCTCGGCAGAGCTCTAAAATAATTTGTCTCAGATGCTAATCAAGTTAAAAGAGTACTAGGTTCCCACTATAACAAATTGGAATTAGGTGACAATAATGCAAGGCTAGAAATAATACTAAGAAAAAAAGAGATGAATGAAGCGACAAGCAACTTTAATAAAAACTAATTAATGTAGACGTATACACTTGCATGAATTAAGACGCAGATGCAGAATGGTCACTGCGAAAAGAGAAGGACAACGAAAAACTTCATAAATGAGTTAACCTTTTATGGCCACCAAAAAATGCTCCTTTTGACTGTAACTCATCAAAATCTCAATGGAAGTGCTAAATGGTTCATAGAATCAAGAACTGGACCACACATTAAAAAGCAGTAAGCAAATCTTTCCGAGCAGACAGAATCTTTTATTAACGCGGCACCGACCTATTTATGTTTCCTCACTTGGATAAGGTAAGAGGAGGAAAATTTTGCACATGCTGTGGCTATGGATTCCAGTGTTAGGTTTATAGCAGTAACACGACAACATAAAGCCATGGAAAGTGCTGAAACCCAGATGAAAAGAAGAAATATATAGATGCAGCAAGTCAAGTGTGAACGGAAGCACTGATGAAACGAATCAAGTGATAAAATTAACATATTGCATTATATTCCAATTATAAAGAAGAAACGCACGTCTAAGTTATCTATACATATTTTAAACAGTTCTTCTAGGTATGCACTTTAATTAGCATCAATTTAAGAGAGAAAAGAGCGGACAATATGATTCCACAATCTAGACAGCAGGAGTGGCGGTCGATCGATGCTAAAGGCATAGTCTTTGCTTTATCCTCACTAGCTAGTTATCTGAACAATCATCTACTTTTCATCACAATCGTCACCAATGCCACTCTCATCATCTCAACCATCATATGGTTAGCTGCAGAGACGTAAAGACTTGATATTGTATTTTCTTTCCCCAAGTACAGAACTTAACATTAATCCTCCTACTCTGAAGGACAAATCCATGAATCCACTGTACCTTCACCTCTTGAAGAAACGTTTTCCAAGCCCTTGTCACGGTCACGGCGGAAGTCAGATGAGGGAGCCGAGTAGTTGAATTTACAGTTATTGGCTCCGAGGGAGTTGCTATGATTATTACCCTCCAAAAGCCTCAGTTGATCTTGACTCCCTTGGTCAGATCCCAACCCATCTTTCCAGCTATTATTATGATCTCTTGGTCGTCTTCCTTCTGTTATAGCATGATGACCTGATAATCCACCAAGTTCTGCATTAACATGTGTTACATGGCCTTGGCTCAAGCCCAGTTCTTCAGCTGATAAAGTTGCAGAATTATTGACGCTGAGAGAAGGCTGAAGAGACTGAGTCGGTAGAAGAGACTGGTATGGGAACATTTGGTTTTGTATGCTCATCATAAGGTTTTGCGGCTGCTTGGAAAGGCCCCCTAGTTCCGAAGGTAGTTGGTAGTTAATACAATTGGGATTTGAAGAAGTGCTTGTGGTGGCTGAAATGTTTTCGGCAACGGTCGTGTTAATCTTGGGAATAGGACTACCAGTATTAGCGGCATTAACCATGTCATTAGTAAAAAATGATGACGAAGAAGACGGTACTAGTTGGGATTGTTGATGAACCTTTTGCAATGAGGGGCGTAGACGGTAAAACGACTCCATTGTTTCCGGATGATGACCAGACCTCAAACCCGAACCAGTGCCAAAAAGATCAAACCTTCGAGAGTAAGGAGAGCCAGAAAATGGTGGTTCTGGTATCCCTGTGAATTCCTGCACCATTGCTCGGAAATTGGAAGTGTCTGTGTTGAGAACTGTAGTCGGCGCTCTTCTCGATGCTCTTGTCCGCTTCTTGGGGTTTCGAGCTACAACATGTGTGTGATCTGAAGTTTGAGAAGATCCTGCTCCCTTATTATCATGTACCGATCGCAATTGCATAGACGAAAGTGAAGTTTGGTTTGATCCTTCAGCCGTGCCCAAGATTGGGTGAGTCGATGTCAATGATGACGATGAACTTATACCTCGCAGCTTGTTGTTTCCGTGGTCGGTGCAAACGGGATCAGATCTTAGGCCAACTGACCCAACCATATCAAGATTTAGCGAAGAAGAATTGGGATTTATGTTTGGTGAAGAGTGAGAAAAAGCACCAAAAAGATTTGGAGAAGGATCAAACAGAAGAGAAGGTTGATGTAGGTTTGATAATTGACCAAAGTGACCGCTCGGTCCCAAGAAGGTCGGAAATGAAGGCTCCGGTGCTCTAGAGTCATACTCGTCATCACCACCACTTGATGATTGCATACTACCACTATTACCAGAATCCATCTTGGAAAGATAGAAAACAAAGAGAAAGACTGAGATAGCAAAAAGATAGTGAAAGTAGAAGAACAAACTAGTTGTCAAGTTGCACACGAGAAAAGCTAAAATCTTGAGCAGTTATTTTGATATCGAAAAGGAAACCCATCAAGTAAAATGAAGGCTGGATTGGAAAAATATCTTCGAAACAAACTTTTCACAAAGTTTCCATATCCTTGAAAGCCTGATCTGAAATAGGGGCAATATCTCTTCCTTGTCTTGCACTAACAGCAAAAGTTTCTGCCAAAACTGTGAAGAAAAAGCAAAGAAATAAAATGCAGAGAGATCTCAACCATGGGTTACTAAAGAGAAAAACAGAAAAGAACACAAGAAACACTAAACGAGTGGTAAAAGATTAAAGGGTCTATATGGAACCTTCTCTCTTTCTACCTTCTTCCTGGAGATTAGGGTTTCCAGAGAAGCAAAAGCTGAAAAAGAGAAATGAAAGAAAATACACGCTTATTTATTAAGGTTTTTTACTCGGAAAAATAAAAATAAAACAGAGGAGTAAACTAGCAAAAGAAGATCCTCTAGAGAGTTCAGGGTGGGGTCTCCATCGGAGGAGAGAAAGAGTTGCGGGTGGGTGGCAGCGGGTCAAACTCAATGTGAACGAGAGAGTGACAGAAAGAGAGAGAAACAAAGGAGCGTCTCTTGGTGTGCTGGCTACTAAGTTAAAGAAAATGTGAAAGAGCAAATTGGATGTGAAACTGAGGTCAAATCAACTAGTGCTCGCCAATAGGCTGCTGAACAAAACCAATACGTAGAGTTCATTATTACCACCGCCACAATCACTATTTTACGAAATTCTCTACGCACTTCGTATATACAATTACAAATACCCGAATTGTCCCACGACATTATACTCCCTCCGATTCATAATAAGAGTCGTTTTAGAAGAATGCACGTTTATTAAGAAAGTTAATCAAATATCTTATATACCCTTATTAATTACATGTTAAAGT
>JANIPN010000002.1:9361814-9372690 GCA_027478595.1 Erythroxylum anguifugum
CCCACACATGATCATCTAATGAGAATGTGTGGTTGCCATTGATTATGGACTTACCGAGCCATTGATGTGTCTTATATGAAATTTATATGAATTTGCAAGATGTATGAATGATTGAATGATGATCATTGCCAATTATGCATGAGTGGTTAAATTGTGCATGTTATAGGATTTTATTGAAAAGTTGCTAAATGAAAGAAATAACTAAATGGATGTGCTTGTTATATAAACGTAAATGTGTTACCTACGGAGCATTAGCTCACCCCCCACAATTTCAGGAAATGAGCAGGATCCGGAAGAGCGGGCATAATGGCATTTTACTCCAAGGGTTTACTTTTGATTTTGTATTGAAATGATTTTTGTAAAACGATGCTTTAGTTTGCATTTTGAGACAAATGATGTATTTTGAAGTTTCATGTAATTGGGCTTAAAATGCCCATTAAAGCATTGTATGAAATATGACATGATTCGATGAAGATGGAATGAATGAGTTATGATTTAAAAGTGAATTCTAAACCCTAATGTATAATTTAAATATACATTAAAGTATTTAAAATATAAAATTATATAAATATAAAATTAAGGACAATATAAAGTATTTAAAATAATCAACTCCTGAAATCGGTTATTATGTTTATGAATACCTATTGGTGTTCACACATTTTCCTTTCCAAGGGGCTGATGAAAATTGTGGAAAAAATGATGAAACATTTCCTATGAGGTAAGGGGAAAGGAGAAAGAGGGATGAAAAAGGTCAGCTGAACTCAAATTTGTCAACCTAAAGCAAATGGAGGACTGGGCTTAGAGTCCATTGGCAGAAGCAAAAAATGCTTATTATTGAAAAGATTGTGGAGAATTTTAAGTGAGAAGGAATCATTATGGGTTAAATGGGTGCATACCTATATATTAAAGGGTGGAAGTCTATGTGCAATCAGACCTAAAGACAAATTTTCATGGTTCTTTAACCAAATTCTTAGACTGGGGGAGGAAGTACAACATTAGATTACTTGCAGGATAGGGACAGGGGATAGAATTTCCGTATGGTATGACAATTGGACAGGTTAAGGAGCTCTAATTCACCATCCGTTCGCTAGGGATACTCTGGATAGATTTTCAAAAAAAGCTAAAGTCCAAGAGTTAATTGCAAATGGTAACTGGGCTCTTTCCCATGAGGAGATCAGAGGTATCGATACAAAGAAGGAGATGATACATACTTTTAGAATGGACTAGCAGTAATGGACGTAACAAATAGGCAAGCAAAACAACTGAAGTATGGGACCGTACCTCCAGTTGGATGGGGTAATTTGACCTGGAGAAACACTATTAAGCCAAATGTCAACTTCTTGAGCTAGTTTGCCATGAAGGACAGACTAAGCACCATGTCTAAACTAAAATTCCTCCCCTCCTCTAAAAGATGTTTACTTTGCAATCTAGATGAAGAGGACAAGGACATCTATTTTTCAATTGTGAGTTTTCTAATAGAGTATGGAGGTAAGTTGCATCTCTATGTATACTCAATAGCTATCAAAGCAATTTGAATGACATTATCCAAGAGATACTACGGAACCATGCACCTAAAGTAGCTTTTACTCCTTGTATTCAAGAGATCTAGCGGGAGAGGAATAACAGAAGATTTGTGGAAAGAGAAAGAGGCATACTTGCCCTCATGAAAATCATCTATAATAATATTAGAGAACAATTGGTCATAAACCAGTTAGAAAAGAAATGCAGCGAAAGACTAGCTATTTCTTGGAGACTCTAACGAGAATCCAAGAATACCTAGTACGTAAAGCAGTACTTCCACAACCTAATGTAGCCAGTTACAACGCTCACAACAGTTGTGGAGGATTCTAAAGTTGAGTTCTTACCTTACGAAGACCTCCTTAATGAGATAGTTACATCAGATCCTTCGCGGGTGCTGAAGACATGCAGTCGGGAGAAGAGAGATAGTAGTTAGAGCGCAAACACACACAGGAAGACCCTTTGAGCATTTCTAAGAAGAAAAAGTGAGTGAAGACGGAAAGAGAAGAAGAAGTTACGAGAATCAAACCAGAAAGATCTTACCTCCACAACCATCTGGAGACGCTGACGACGGAGACTTTGGAGCCCTACTTCGAAAGCTTCTGGTGAAACACTAAAAGGGGGTTTTTGTTAACTCGTTTTTGGAAATTCCGAGAATACATTAGAGGGTGGCTTGTTCACAATGACATTTCCTTTATCTACGACGTCGTTTGGTCTGTGTTTTGATATCTTGTTAGTAGGATAATAGTTGTACTGAACTCTTATTCTTTTTTAATTCATTTTACTTTTTCAAAAAATAAAATAAAACGCGTATTTAGATATATTTATTATTAGTTATTTATTTTATGTTATTATTATTAGAATAGTTATAATATTTAATACTTTGTATTTATCCATTTATAATTATAACAATCAATTGCATTTTTTTTACTATCCCTTTTTTTAGGTTTAGTAGTTTTGCAATGGAAAATATAGGATTTTTTCTCTGATACAGATTTTACACGATCACCTTTCTGTTCAGATTATAAATGCTTAAATCTAGTTAACCCTTCGTTCATAGTAAAACTAGACAATAATTGAAGCAAATGGGTATTACATAGGACACTTTAGGTACATTTATACGGGGGACCTCCTCACGCTATTACCAATAACAAAATGAGTTAATATATTAATGACCGGATCACTCTCTAGCAGTAGCACATGAACATTGTGAAACAGAAAAAGAAACCACCACAATCTGCCTTATTTGTAATGCTTCCTAAAAATATTAGCAAGTGATCAAGACTAGCCACTATTCAAGATAAGATTAGGACCTATATATTCTAGCACCCAAATGTGCCATCTTTTTCGAGGTTCGAAGTTCAAAACTCCCACTGTTTTTAGATATTTTTTTTATTTTTCGTCTCCTGCTAAGAAAATAACCTTTCATACGAACTCTGTCTGTTCCTGTCTGCGTACATATATATGTATATATTCCTTGACTATGATAATTATAATTTAGAATATATATCAACGCCGTTAGGAATTTTAAGACAATGGCTATACTTTATTTCATGAAATCGAAAGCACTCCAATTCAGCAGCCGAATTCAGATTTCAAATCAACGACCGAGAATTGAGATATTTGGAAACATGTTAGATGGAAGGTCTGCATGGGAGTTTGATGGCATGCCAATGATTAAAGAAAAATGATTTCTGAATAGGTCTAGAAATTCAGTAAGAGCATAATTTAAAAGAATTCCTCAACTGGAGTAACGTAACTTTTACGTACAATACCAGTGGATGTAGTACCGAAAGGACATGTCTCTAGAGATCTATATATCATTGATAATACTTGAGGCAGAGTTAAACATTCGCTGTGAGCCATTTTTATTGTTAAATGGTAGCTGTAGTATGAAAACCATTGATTTTAATACTAGCTAGAAGATGCTTATAGCTTAAAGTCATCGTTGGTAAGATTATAGTACTAAATAAACAAACTAATAATACTATGAGGCTGTTGCTCAACTGGTGTGCTTTAGGGTGTTAGGCTGTAACTTTGGAATACAAAAAGCCAATTAGTATGGCATCATAATGTTTAAAAAAAATATAAATCTACAATTTTGTATATTCAATTCAATGTTTTGGAAGCATGTTGCACATGGATTCGCATATGGAGCACTTGAAGTGGATTCCAACTCGTCCTCAACCATGGGTTCCCTTCACTCTATTATAGTGGGTATCTCTTTCACGAACTAATCCCTTGAAAATAGTTACTAAACTATAAATTCTATCCATTAGAAAAACTCCAATTTAGATTCCTTTGATGTACTAATTAAGATAAGCGCTCTGAAATCTAAGTGCCCAATCGTTTCAGACGATAATTCTGTTCTTAAGCAATCACCTCATTCCCACTAGATGCATGGGATCTACCATCTTAAACTTGCACTTTCTGCTGTCTTTTCCTGAGGGTCACAACTCACAACTGAAAAGATTGTATAAATATATATCTATCTATCACAAACATTGGTTAGGAGTTCATCTATTATCTAAAAATGATATAATAATTAAGAAGTAACTGAATGCTTTGATTTAATCTCAATTATATGTCATCGAGTACTATGATAGTTCCAGCAATTTTTTTGATAAAAGTAACGACTATATATGTAGGTTCCATACTTATAAAAGACGTAATAATGGTGAAGGACTGCAGCAATTTAATCTTGATCACATGTACTCTATTAACAACAATATATAGATTATCGAGTTTTCACGTACGTCCTTGTAGTGCTAACTGGCTTTGGTTATGTTCGAGGAACTGTGATTTGGGTTTGGTTCGACTACAACTGCCCATAATTCTATGGGAAAAAGAAAAAGCAAAGAATGATAATTGTAGCCGCTAGATTGACGGTAAGTAATGGAGGACGATACAAGCAATGCGTAATACATGACGTGAAGTCTGTAAACATAGTTTTTTTTTTTTTGTCGAAAAAGATATTCCATCAAAGAGATCACACTGTAGTTCAAATACAACGATACAACAGTAATATAAGAAGAAAGAAGCAAAAACACTCGAGAACTAACGACAAGAGCCTCGCTAGCATCTCACTTCAATCCTCAACAATCAAGGCGGTGCTGGCAATCCATCCTGGCTTAAGATGCCAACATAGTTAATAACTGCTAAGGTGTTAGGTTCTTCGAGTTCGCCAGACTTCAAAAGCCAATTTGACCATATGTATGAAAGACTCCAACGAACGGGGATCTTTTGTTTATTTTACCTTGTCTTTATCTTTTTCTCATAAATCACAATTATTTATTTATACGAAATTTATGTGAGATCTGTATAAATAGATGGCTAAAATTTATGGGACAGGATAAAATGAATAGAAAATCTTGTTTGATTCCATCCGAACCATCCAACTATAGCATACGGTCGATCATTTTTGCATATGCATGAAATTAAAGCAAGCGCTATTCTGTAAGGCTATCTTTCATTTTTCAATTACGATGAGCATACAAGCTAGAGACATAGAACGAGAGAAACGTTGCTGCTTTCCGATTTCTTTTTGTTTAAATGTTTAGACATTAAATATTAGATATAATGAATCCACCCTGCACCAAATATTTAAGAGGGTGTAGTCAATTATTTCTACCCAAAAAAAATAAAGGCTTTTAGACCCTATATTGGGATAATTGCTTCCATTCCACCAGTTGCTGCAAAAATTGCTCAACCTGAATCAACAGATTCCATTTATTAATTAGGTCAACATGTCAAAGCAAGAAACTAAAAATCAAAGGAAGCCCTTGAAAATTTACCAAAGAAAAGAAAAGGCAAAAAAGAAATTTGCTTTTAGGAGCAGAAATTAGCTTGCCTCGGTTGGGTCTTGTAGGGAAAATGAAGCATTTGTTTCTTTAGGAACTTTAGAAACAAGGATTCCAATACCTTGTCCCCGGTTGCGTAAAACCTGAGTATCATTGACGAAAATTGTTTAGAAATACATAAAAACCTAAACCCTATATTATAAAAAAGTTGTATACCAAAGCTATGAAATACCTTAAAAGCATCCTCGTCGGTTCTATCATCTCCGATATAGACCGGTAACACATCACCAGAATTGGCATATCCTGAAAGAAAACTGACGGTAATTAGCAAGAGTAATCGGTAGTTATCACAATCAATTATTTACTTTACCTAGTGATTCTAAGAGGAATTCCAGAGCTTTGCCCTTGTCCCATTTAATGGTCGGTCGGATTTCTAGTACCTGGTGGAGCAAGAATAAGGGAAGCACTTTATAGGATCTGCAATGATCATAGATGTTGCTCTAATTGTGTGGATATACAATTTTGTAAATACCTTCCTTCCTTGGGTTAATCGGAGCTTTGGATAATTATCTAACACTACTCTAACCTTCTCTGCTAGTGCAGCCCACATCTGTTTAAACATATAATTACTAAATAATCAAATTTCACTTAATATTAGTGTATCTGGGCATTAAATTAAGTTTCTAAAATGTTGAAATTATAGCTGAGGCAATTTGTAAATTGATAATTACCTTTTCTTCCACGCATCGATAGTGCACGGATAAACAAAATTTATTGTTTTCTATTTTGACTCCTGGAATAGATTTTGTGGACTCCAACAATATTTTGTATGCCTGAAATTCATAATTCTGTTAGTATCTTTTCATAGTTTTCACGTAAATTCTTCTGTGAATTCAATGACACAAATTAACCTTATCAATCATGGACAAATACTCGTTAGCTGGTTGAAAAACAACTCCCTGACGACCCTGAAAATTACATAACAATTAGTTTTAATTTATTGTAAGAAGTAACATAATAAAACTGAAAAGCCTCTCACTTTTTTGTTCTCGTGATTAATGGACGGTCCTTTAATGTCCATGCCGTGACTACCCGCGTAGTAGACTCCTCCCAATTTTACAAAACTGTAAACCTACGAAATTTTGTCAAGTATAAGCACGAGAAGGCAGAGTTATTAGCAAAGAAGGCAAGTCATTGCAGCAATGATTACCTTGTCTATACACCTTCCGGTGACTATAGCTGTAGGAAAATAACAAGCAACGTTCCTCACAACTTCTCTCATCTGGTACAAGGAGAAACCGCAGTTAAATTTAGTGGATGATGAGCATGAAATGAATATAACAGTACAAAAACTAACCTCATTGGTCATAAACGCTCGGTCTGGATCTTCCACGATAGGTGAGAGTGTACCATCGTAATCAAGAAACATCACAATTTGCTTTTCTTTGGAAGCACTCGCTATTTGCTCAAACATGTTTAAAGCTGAAGGATGATTAACCTGTTTAATTTTCATTTAAAGGTAGCGTCATAAATGATCAGTAATATTAACTATTGAAAGTATTCAACGCTTCTTCTTGAGAATACTCACAATCCATGAATTTTTTTCTTCGGTTTCAGATAGAGAAGTTGCAGGTTTGACGCGAGTAGGTGATGAATCTCTCATTGACTCAATCCAAGAGCTGATTTTCACTCCACCACCTCCTTCGTTATTAGTAATCTTCCTTGTATATTTCGGTCTACTAACCGCGATGTTACTTCGGCCTTTTGACGCAATCGGTGGAAGAAGAAACTCTCCAGACTTAGCATCACGTACAACCACATTATGATTAGTCATGTTTCCTCTCCAATCTTGGAAATAACTGGAAACATTTACATAAGAATTTAGAACCACATGCAAACCGAAAGTGAAATAACTGCGGGCTAACAAAAGAACTTGCCTGAAGTTTAAAGTAGATTGTGGAAGGAAGCAGGAAATTAGAGGAAACAAGAGCAGAGCAGAACGGAAGTAGAAAGAAAAGGGAAAAGACAGGGTCTTGTGTGTTGTCTAAGAATTGAACAGAGGAAGCAAATAAAGTCCTCAAAAGGGTGAAAACAACAAAAGCTCATCCGGGGTCTCTAATCTCTTGGGGTGTGGGGAGTGAAGAGGTCGCGGGAGTCAATTTATAGACATGGTTTTCTGGGCATCCAGTCAAAACAAGGGTAATGACATTATGTCACTATTTTTCTTTTGATTTCTTAACAATATTCGAAAAAGAATAATATTTATGGGTTATTGTGTGAAAATAATAATCACTTTTAGGAAAAAGAAAATAGTCATTTCAACAAATATTCAGAAATATTTGAAAGCTTATTATCACACAAAATTTTTTTTTTTTGAGTACAAGGGAATAAACAAGCTAGCGCTGATGACGGGTGTACAACACCCTGTGCGTATCTTGGTGAATAAGCTCCTGGAGAATCTCCGGTGGCTCCTATAGGATGTGGAGTTTTGGCTTCAAAACGCGTGTAAAAGTTGCCAATCTGTCAGCACGGCCTCGCGAAAGGTATGATGCAGACGGACCTCCCAATCACGTTGCAAAAAACTGCGGATACCTGCAACCAAAGAAAAGTCCTCAGTTAGTGGTCCGTAAGATGTAGAAAAAATGTTAATAACCTCGAGTGAATCGACTTTAACTATGACCCATCAGAATCCCAAACCCCAAGCCACTTGAAGCCCGAGGAGGACTCCCACCTTCGGGGTCCCTTAGATACCTTTTGGCCACTAATAGAAATTATAAAAAAGAAAAACCTAAAATCCTGGGGAAAAGGGGGGGTGGAGGGACCACTTTGTGATCCCAGTCCCACGCTCAACAGAATATTTGTACAGAAGAGAATGAAGTACCATATTTTCACTGTGATCACAATTTCTGAACTTTCTTTCAAACATAATTTCCATGTGGATTATACCTTTAGATATTGTTCTTCACTTTTGTATCATTCTTATTCGTATTTTACTCTTCCATTCGGCGATTTCACTAAAAAAGAATATCATACTCTCTGACTCAATATAGTTTTAGAATCCATAGGATAATCAATTATTTTATTTTTTTCAAATAGAATTTGAATCTGAATTATTATTAGTTGAGTCGGCTGTGCTAGGCCCAGGCCCATCTCCACACGTCTACGACCCGATCAGCCCATCAGAAGTTAGACTCCCATGCAAACACAAAGACCTACGTAAACCTAGCATCCACGGCATATAAAAGGTACTATTCTACCATGATTCAGGTATGAGATTACAACCCTACTTTCCTCTGTTATCATCAGCCGAAACTTAGACAAAAAGACTGACTTGAGCGTCGAAGGGGCCTCCCGGGAATCAACTCCCGGCCCGCCTTTATTGTTTTGCAGGTATTCCACAGCTAGAGTCGTACAGATCATGGATCCAAACAACGACGTTCAACCTCAGCAAAATCCGGCTGAACCAACTATATTCTAAGATTTTTTTGATAAATTTAAATTTTATTTAATAGACCATTTTAAAATTTGGTATTGATCAAAATATGTTGAAAGTTTATTCATATTAATTATTTGTGGAACCGTGATCCTAGTATTATCTCACATATTCAGTCGCTAGCTACCATTCTAACTAAACACTAGGAGCGTTTTCATCTAAAAATGTGAAATTGTAATCAGCATCAAGTGTCCTATCAATTCAGTGGGACATCCACACTCGGCAATTTATGCACATGTTGGTTAAATAAATCAAACCATCAACTTCTTACGATGTATAACTCTTAAAACTTTGAAGATTCTAACTTCGGTGTTACCAAAATTCTAGTTTTACCAGTTCTATCCAGAGTGAATTAGACTCACAAGCAATAAACGGAGCTAACTTAACAGAGAATTGCTTCCTCGATTCCTTTCGACTGCTATATATGCCTACCACAGAGAGAAACCATTGGAATGACTATATTTTCTCGTGCGTGTCCGGTATCAAAGGTTTTTAGGTAACATTCAGCGTGGAAAATTAGGAGAATGTTCAAACCGCCCCTTGTAAAGGGTAGTGAAACTAGCAGCCATAACCTAACCTTGCATAGTTTTCACCGATACCAGCAGCGTTTTTCTGGTTTTGTCCTATAATCTTGACATCGGGCAACCTCTGTCCCTGTCTCTGTTCCGTATTATAAACTCGGCCTATTCTGCATGGCACGTATAGTTTTTCCACTTCAAACAATCGGCAAGCAATTAGTGTCAGCTTAGATTATTCTGAACTCAAGTTTAAAATTATGTTATTGTTGGAACTATTCCAAAGTGAAACGAATCGTCTATTGGAACTTGTATTCTTAATAGTATATAGTTTTTGAAATGTTCAATATTATGTGATAAACCAGATAGGCTTTCAACTTAAAATCAAACATTTAGTACTCCAAATCCATTATTTTGGTTGACCCGACAAGATCACGTTGTAAGATTGTGGAGTGGTAGAAAGATGGGATGGGTGGATGCAAAAGGTTATGAATAGTTGATCAAAGGCACAAGGTCGACATGGTTGAATTTAACAAGCAACTTACAATATCAAAATGAGAGTTTTTCTACTTTCTTCTTAAGAAATGACAAAGAAACGAGGGGAAGTTTCCCGGCTATTAACGTACAACTAATACACATTTTGCATTTCTCACATATGGTTGGTCACAATATTTTTAGTTTTAAGCTTGAGAGCACAGTGTTTTACTCATTTATTTTAAAGAAATGATTTATGATACTGACGTCTTTGGAAAAGTATATATAAATTCAGTGGTAGTGGTTAAAGAAATAACAAATAGTTTAAATTCGCCGAGAATGAAGTGAAGGTGATGACTGATGACTGAAAGCAACAAGTTTACAATAGAAACTGTTTTGCTCGTGATTAAAGATTAGATAAACAAAAACTGATTAATAAGGACAAAAGACTGCTTGTCACTCGGAAAGGAAAACAATTAAAATCATTGTTATATAATTATAAAATTTTAACGGTTACGGAGACATAGCCAACATATGATAACTAAATTAATTTGTTGATAGAATACTTGCCCGACTTAGTCCTAACTCATGACGTTGATAAGTTTAACGTAATTACTAACATTAACCCCGCAAGGTTTTAAACAAATTTCAAGAACAGACCAGTATCAATAACGGCATAGAAAGCAATTATGAACTTTTCAGTGACATCAACAGTTATTAAATTGGGATCTTCCTTAAAAAAATTAGATGTGGTGGTCCAATCACCTTCAATGACGACTTTGTACAGTGGCAAGTAACGATCGACACGAAAAGGTAAGGCAAGGCTGATATGTCTGACTGTTTTTCTTGACTTTTTGTTCTTCCGTCACGTCTTCTTTTTATATCAACAAGTTTTATAATATTTATTCTACGACAGGATTTAGGGATATTTCAGCGAATGCATTTATGAACGTTTGATCAATAATTTAACTAAGTTGTTGTGGTAGGGAGTGAGTTTTTAAAGCTTATAAACAGTAGGGAATACATACATACATATATATATATATATATATATATATATATATAAGAAAAGAAGA
>JANIPN010000002.1:9389567-9408373 GCA_027478595.1 Erythroxylum anguifugum
TTGAATTTGTTAAGAGATTCGTTCTTTCCGTTTCCGTTTTCCGGTTGGGATCCGGCTCCCGGATCGGGTCCCAACATCTCTAGCATTAGATATCTAGTTGGTTTCTTTTCCAATAATAACTAACTATAGATCTGGACAATTTATGGTAATAACTCCCTTGCATGCCTATTCTGATGTGTGAGGATGATTTTTTCTAACCCAAGTGTGTTTCGATAACATGGGTTACTGCTGGAAATTTAATATAGAGTGTATGGTTTTTCGGTTTTAAGCCCTTTGATATATCATTTGTAGTAATTTGTAGCATTTCGGCCTTATGTGCCCGATAAGCCCATAAAAATGACATGTAGGTTTAAACCTTCGATTCTTCCTTGAGCTTTCTTCTTGGACATATCTAGTTATGCCATTATTCTCATCATCAAACTTAGAACTTTCACCTTTATAGCCAATGCCTTAGAGATCTCCTTTAATCTTACCAATTTCCTACACTTGTTTTAATTTGTCTATACCTCCATTTAGCATCCTTATTCCTTTCTCCATACTGACTAACTTCAATTTTGTTTTACCAAGCTCATCTAATATAGACAACAACTTCTTCTCTAGATCTTGAATGATGTTCTTCATGGAGAGATTTTCCTTCTTTAGCTTTTCATTTTTCTTGTATGTTTGCACCCATTTTGCATACATTAATTCATAGACTTTATAGATATCCACCCTTTTGTCTTCAAAACCATTATTACCGTCATAATTTGAGGTTAGACTTTGAACTGATTTGTCTGCATTTTTTCTAGAATTTTCTGATTTATCCACGTTTTCATCATCAGTTTCTTCCTTTTTGTTGTTGTTAAGCAAGCAACTGAAATTTTGCTATATAAAGTAATTAACACAACACTACCCACAACTTCTTCACTACAATACTCACTTTCGGATTCATTCTCACTCCAAGTGCTCGTATAGGACTCCCCTTTTCTCTTTTTCAAAGAGTTAGCACATTCTGCTTGCACATGTCCGGAGCCTTGAGACTCATAACATTGAATTTTCTTCACTTTTCTTTCACCCTTTGAGTTTTAGCTTGTTGTTTGAAGTGGCTATTTGATGAACTCCCAACATTTTGCCTAAATTCGGGTCTATCTTTCTTCACTTTCTTTAACAACTTGCTAAATTTTCTTATCAATAACTCCATATCCTCATTCTCATCGGATTCATCTTCGAAGTCATTCACGGCTTTACCAAACTCGACTTGCAATGTCAATCCTTTATTCCTCTCTTGTTTGCCTTTTAACAAATTCATCTCAAAATTGGTAAGAATTCCAAATATCTTAACTAATGACAATTCATTGATATCATGAGCTTCCTCGATTGCTGCAATTTTCAGTATGAACATCAGAGGTAACAATCTCAATGTCTTCTTAAATAGTTTCAAGTTAGAGTACTTCTTCCCAAGTTGATATGATTGGTTTGTTATGTCACGCAGTCTCTCATGGAAGTCTCCAATGGTTTCACTCTCATCCATCTTTAGCTCTTCAAATCCCACAGCCAAAATTTGAAATTTTGAGGTTGTCACATATTTCAATCCCTCATATATAGTTTGCAAAGTATCTCACGCTTCTTTTTCTGATTCACAAGTTGATATCATAGCAAAACAACCTTCATCAACTACATTGAAGATGGCGTTCAAGGCTTGAGAATTTCCAAGCGCTCTCTCTTCTTTAGCCCTTGTCCACTCAGATGTATCTTTAAGCATTGCTTCTCCTTTTTCATCAGTTGTCACTGTATGTGTTTAAAACTAAGTTATATGCTTTTGTTCCTTGTGCCTGGATGAATACTCTCGTCTGTGATTTCTCTGTAGGATAATTTGAACCATCTAACAACGGTGACCTGAAGATTGATGCCCCTTATCTTATAGCCATAATTACGAAACACAGATCTGCACCAACTTAATGTACCAAGTTCTGATTTGGTGACTTGATTTGATACTGCTTGAAAATTTCTCTAAGGTTTTGTTTTGCACAAATTATGAATGGATGCAGTCGCTATAAACTTTTTGAAAAAAACGAAATAAATAAATCAACATTTAAGATTTGTTAACATAGTTTGGTACACCTTGCCTACATCTGCAGGGCCCTCACCCAACTTAATTACTTTCACCTGTGATACAACAATAGTTTTACTTAAGGCATTACAGAGCCGACTCACCCAACCCTTGATGCTATCTCTCGTCCTCACTACCCGTGAAAGTAAATCACACTCAATAGTATGACCGCCTCGTACTAACCTCAACAGAAGATTTTCTCAACAATGTTTGATGATAATGATGCGAAATAAACAGCTCAAGTGATTAAACAATAAAGATTATGTAAATAAAAACACTTGAAAAAAGAAACAAACAACTTCCAGCTTCTTCAAAGAGAGATCGAAAAGTTGTTCACTAAGAAACATAAATGTTTCTTCTTCGAAATGTTGTAAACATCATAGCTGTAAAATTCACGACAGTTGCTGGAATTTTTTGCACACCAACACCACTATCAACATCCACTAGAAACATACCCAATCAACACTCAATCCACTCAACAAACATCACACTATCGACCAAGAATAACAGCTACAACTTTTGGAATTTTCTCACACCACAACTCACAATCAGTAGCCACAAAACTAACACCATGAACAATAAGACAGCCAGGAAAGATTCATGCACACATCAGCAAACCTAGCTACAAAAATCAACACTTTCAACCTACTCCATAGCCCACCTCAATAGACGTTCAAAACATAAGAAAATATAACTATAAGAATCACACAAAATCAACAATTTTTTAGCCCATTATTGTCGTGCAAAGATGGAGAATCTGCAATATTAACGACAACATAACAAAAGAAAAGTGGAGCACACACACATCAACCTAGGTTGCGTGAAATCCCATTAGAAAAACAACTACTCTCTCATCCAATAGTCAACGACAATTACAAATAAAACACAACTCAAAAATCTGCACAAGTCACGTGATTCAGCCTACAAAAGTTTGCAACAAATAGAGTTATAGCTAAACATAATCAGCTGGTAAAGATCATCGAAAATCACTTTAGGAATCTCAGCTACCAAGTCATCCAAAAATAACACCATTCAATCCATATCACATATGAATCTCAGCCACAATCTTGCTACTTTAATCAAGTTAAATTTTCAGAAGATAACTATTATCGCATCCCATCTTGATTAGAATTTGAAAATTATCAAACTTGTCTTAGAAGAGTCCCACAAAAACTTAACTAAGTCTAATTATCAAATAATGTCCAAAATTAAATAATTAAAATATTATAATCTATATCTTAACAAAACCCATCCTATGGTGTGATAATATTTAGTGATATCCTGATATTGTCTCTTGTTCACGCACTAAACACTTTAAAATCAGCCTTCATTTTATTCATAACTTGGTTCTTAAGAAAGGTCTCTTTATCAACAATATTCATGTTTAATAAAATTTTGATATTATGACTAAAGCCTTAATTTCATTATCAATTTGATAATTGAGATTGTTATCTATTTTTAATTTGTATTAATGATAGATATAAAAGTTAAATACTAATCCTTATCCTATCGTGTACATTAGATTCGTCTACTTTACAAATTAAATAAGTTATTTCGTGTTTATCTTTAATTAATTTTTCTCTCAATTGATTATGTATAAAAAGGCATCTTAGTAAATTACACAATAAATACGACATAGTTTTTCTAGAACAAAACTCTTTTTATAAAATACATTTATTTCTAATTTCTAATTAAACTTCAATTTTAATTAACTTGAACATGTAGAATCAGAGAATAGAAGGTTCTTTTTATATCAAGATATTATGCTTTTAAGATTATAAAGTAAAAATGCTAAAAAGGTGATATGGATAATATTAACTGCAAGTGTTAACCCTTTTCATCTTAATTTTATAATAGATATGGATACCCTCAAAAGTACTTATTTCTCCAACTTGCAAGTGTTTCATGACTCAACTCTTAAACATCATCGTGGTTTATATATATTTGTGATGATTCAAATTCTCTTACATGTATTGAAATTCAAATAGCTATATTAATATTCGCCTAAATAGAAAGCACATGTGATGGCGACAATTACGAAAACGGAATAAACGGCCAACTGAAAAAACTGCCAGGACAAAGAGAGAGGACTTACGATTACGAGACATTTGGCCTTGGGGGTCCCCGACAAACAAGGAAGAGTAAACCACACGTGGCACAAAATGGGATCTTCCTAATTATATTGTTAATTCATCAGTTATGCTTTTATAGGATGTGACATGCCAATGCCAATGCCAATGCCAATGTAGGCTGGGCAACGATTGAAGAAAGGGTCCACAAATCATGCCCATTTAGTGCTTCACCCACTCACCCCCACCCATCCACTATCTTCCGCTAATGTGTCTGTTTATCCTCCTCTTTCTTTCTTTTTCTCAAGATTTTTTGAGAATTTAATATTCTCAATACATCAAGAGAACTTGAAGAGTTGCCATCAAAAGGGGCTCCTTCGATTGCATGCTATGGACTTAGGAGTATTTTGTAGGGTTTATGGTTTAAAGATGCAACAACACGAAGGGTTGGCGTATATCTTTAGCTTGTTTACTTCTTGGTTTTAGTGGGATTAGAAAGCCAAGGGAAGATTCACACAATCTTTGTAATTCCACTTTCTGTAATCCGAATATGTAGCTATATTGGTGGATCATTAAAGTGAATGTTATCTCCTAATTGGATCAAACGAATAAACACAGATTGCCCACCTCGATTCTCGTCTGGAGGATCATGAATATGACACAAAAAGTCGATTTTGGAGTTTCTAGATTGCGAATTTTTAGCTATAATGATAGTAATTATAAACTCCATTGATTCTTCTCTTTATGTAATTCTTATTAACTAGGAAAAATTATCAACTAATTGTACCTAGAGGGATGTAAACTTGATACTAAAACATAATTATTGGCATCTAACTATCCGACGAAGTTAGGCAAAGTAAAATCATTGACCCCACTCAAGAACAAGGGCATCAACTTCACTTGGTTTTATTAAGGTGGAGTTGAGATCCTGCAACATAAACTATCTTACGACTCTTTTGTTCCCTGATAATCACCAAGTGGTTATTATTAGCTCAACTTGTTTGTCCTTTAATTTTACCTTTACCTTTTATTCCATTAACCTCATTATCTCACTTTGACCACTTTCATATGCTGCATATATTATTAAGAGCACCGAAGAGTTCATTTTTTTCTTTTAGTTTGGGAATATTTTTATATGATACAAAAGATCTATCTGAAAATATATATATATATATATATATATAAAGGGAGCTTATCCAGCATAGAATGTAACTTGTTTGTGATCATCATCTTATTTATTAAAATCAGAAGGCATTTTGGAAGTAAATAGGTAAATTTACAAATTAACATTCATAACTCCATTTTTAGGTGTAGGTAATAGTCGAGCAATGTCTCGAGGGACATGATTTACAATTACACATAAAATTCGAAATCAAAATGATGCATA
This sequence comes from Erythroxylum anguifugum, assembly GCA_027478595.1. Classification (NCBI taxonomy): domain Eukaryota; kingdom Viridiplantae; phylum Streptophyta; class Magnoliopsida; order Malpighiales; family Erythroxylaceae; genus Erythroxylum; species Erythroxylum anguifugum. Next base: position 9,395,113 of record JANIPN010000002.1, read on the forward strand.
ATTAATTTGGGAACAGATTTTCTGTTCTTCCTACTCTATTTCTTTGCAATTTTATTCTTGTAATAAATCGGATGGACGGGATTACTTAAACACACAGGAGTCACTGAGTACGCATAACAGACGATCTGTTACGGCACAATTAGACAATTATTTTGAATTTGAACACCCTGGAAATTAACAGGTTCTCCAATAAAACTGAAGTTAAGGGGAGGAAGCGAAAAACCTGCGATTTGATTGATTTGATCGGGAACTTACTAAATGATTCTTGATTAGATTCGTATCCTTATCACATATAGTGAGTGACGTATTGAACGGCCAGGCAGCTAAAGTTGAGATGTGAAATGCATATTTCAAAAACAGAGAAATGGAAGAATTGAATTTCACGTGGTTATAGTAAAGCAGGAAAGAACCTCAGTCCAGGGAAGACTTTATCACCCCTTTTTTTTTTAATTTCCATTTCCCCTGAGCAGTATTACTATATTCTTATCACCCACCGATCTCATGGCGTTCGTGAAGGTGCATTGCTCCACTTTCAACGATAGTTGTGTTTTCGAAACATTTCCCAGCTGTAGGCCAATTATTGTTCAAATGACAAAAAGAAGAAACTAAAAGAGCTGCATTAATGGAATACATGCTCAACAATAATAGGTACCGTTTTTCCCTTAATCCATAACTATGACTTCGCTGCAATTAGTTAAAAGGATCTCTCTAGTTACCGTAGTACTTAACATATAATCAAACTCATTCAAGTTTTATGAAATTTGCTCTAATGATGAAATAAGTTAATATAGGTCCTGCTTGGCAAACAGCAAATTGTATTAGTTGATAACTAATTCTATCAGCTAATTTGACTAGCGGATAACATCAGTTGTTTATTAAAGATATTTAATAAAATTAGTTGTTTAAGAGTAGCTTTTGATGTGTAAAATGACTTATAAGGACATGATTTAAAAAAATATTAAGGACATTAATATTATATATCTTAGTATTTCATTGAATATTCTTATAAGAATTTAGAATTTAAATTTTTAATTTTACGAAAATTAAGTTTATAATTTTGATAAAAGACATAAAACTAATAATAATAATAATTTCCCCTTAACCATACTGATTTATATTTACATAATTCACCACATACAAGGATTACCTTTAGTCCTTAAATTTGCATCTTAACCATGAGTTAATAAAATTGAAATTCCAACGAATTTATTAAACTTTTAAGAAATTCATTTATACTTTTTTCTTTTCGAGTTTCTCGTAAAGATATGAATGAATGAATAATAATAATGTAGTATGATGATGATACAATCAAACATAAAATATAACAATCCAAATGAAGTTTAACAACACAATTCAAACGAAACAAAAGAAATGAACACCGCCATTTAAAGTAAAGGATTAGAACAATTTAAAAATGACATATAACTATCATTAAACTAGAAGCAATATTATCACGAATAATTGTCATCTCCTTAGTTCTTTGTTGTTCAATGCTTTCTTGCATAAAGTTAACTTCAACATCTTGAAATACATATGGAGGTATACATTTAGGATATTGATCGATGATGTTAAAAGCTGGGTCACCAATTGTACTTCTTCTAATATAGTTATATGCAACGCAAAAGCTAAGCAAATTATTCTATTTTGATCCATCAATAAATACTTAGACATTTTCTCCAATATCTTCCATCGAGCCTTAAGAACACCGAAAGCCCTCTCAATACAACTTCTCATTGATGAGTGAGCTCAATTAAAAACTTCTCGAGATCCTCTTGGATTTGCACCACGAAACTCCGATTGATGATACCTTGTCTTTGGGTACGGTCTCAAATATCCTTCTTTTTTCGGATAGCCTTACCTGAGTGTCCATAGGGGATATATAATTAGTATAGATGATATCATAAAAAGTCTAAAAATTGAATAACAATCCCTACAAATCTTAAAATTAACTATCGGTAGTTTTAGAAATGTAAGTCTCGGATTGCCGATTGTATCAAGGAAAATACAAGAATCGTGTGTTGATCCCTCCCAACCCGCTAAAACATACGTAAATAGTAAGTCAAAGTTATATGCTGCCAATACATTTGTATTCGTTATTTCTTTCTGTCCTCTATATCTCATTTGATCTTCCTCTGTAACAACTACCGCCATATGCGTACTATCAATAGCTCCAATACAATCATAATGTAAAACAATGATCATAAGATGATGAAACAACATTTTTCAATGAAAAATATAATGAAGGGGAGGAAGAACATATTAAATTACCTTAAAATGTGACATATATCTAGCATCATTGGCAATATATTATGGAATCTCTTTGAATTAGGGATCTTTTGGTACTAGTATATCCCTTGAAAATTCATCTATGGCAGTCAAAACTTCTTTAAAAACTCTACTCACAGTTTTACCTTAATGTTGAAAGCGCTCTTGGGTATCTCTATTAGGGGAACCTTTACTTATGATATATACGAATAAACTGACTTTCTTCAAAATAGACATCATATCCGAAGATCTCAAACCATAATTGTTTTCCAAAATCATACATAATTGACGAAATGTATTTTGATTCATTCTAAATGTATTAAAACACCGTTTTTCATGACCATTCAATAATTCATTCATCCATAGTTCTCATGTTTGATAGCAAGTCATGCATGGTTCCTTGTATATGTGGTTAAAAAATACATACCCATGTAACCCGCTACACAAGCCACCGAATCCCAAAACTCACTCTCATTGTCCAAAAATTGCTTAATTGGTAGAAGTTGCATAATTTGCATAACATTATAATCCATATCTACAAATCAACAAGTAAAATTATATTTTAAATAAAATAGACACTTATATGTCTAACTATAAAGAAATAAATAATATAACACGTAATAAAATTATAGATTACCAAGATGATAACAAATATCATAAAATAAGCTAACCAAATTCATAATGTCTTAAAACAAGCCATGTCAACATAAGTGCACAAATAACAAAAACAATAAACTAAACATAGTAATGCATAGATAGAAACAATGTTTAATGTTTTTTATTTTTGTCATACCCATACATAAACTTTATGTATTCAACTCTCTTTGTATCATCTGGTAAACCAAAAAAAATGGCCCTTCTTTGCGAATCTTCAATCAACATGCAAGCAAAGTAAAATTCAGGAGTACCAGTCCCTAAACTAGGCAAAGTACATAGTTTTCCCAAAGAATTCGTGTGATGCACTTACATCAGTACTCTGTGATGCATCAATATTCATCGTGTTCAAAATTTTCATAATAGAAGTATTCATCTCCATTGTTACACTATGTCTCTTTTGAATCAATTACATCATATCATCAAGCTTCTAATACATTGTTGCAGATCTTCCTACCCTTTTAGTAGAATCAGTTCTTACACTCTTGTTGCTTTGTAAACTATCATTCTCTAAAACCCTTTTGCATCTTCTTCTCTCACTCCCTTCATCATGTGAAGCTTGAGGGGTAGCAACAGGAGTAGATGCAGGGGTCAGGGTAGTTTCTCTCCAAACCTCTTCCCAATCACTAATGATATGATAATTATTTAGACTGCTAGTTTCATCTATATTCTCATTATCATGATAGCCTGACAATCCATGATGAGCATTATGGCTCTCAGGTCGAGAAGGAACATATATGTCCTCAATTTCTCATTGTTCTTGTAGAGGGTCAGCCATAGGGCAAAATGTAATCTCTTATCGGGCCAAACATCCAAAAAGTTGATCCAATTTACATTCAAGCTCAGGTTCAATCCCTTCCTATTTAAATGTTTTAAAATTGTTGTTCTCCCACAAAAAATAATTAACTTATATTTAACTTACTATTTAGCAGTAAAGTAAAGGAAAATAACTTTAAATGAGCCAACCTTAATATGTAAAGTCCACCACTTAGCAACAATTGTTCCTTTGTCATAGTCTCATCCTAATCTCGTTTCTTTCCCTTTCAACTGTTTCTTCCATCTAGTTCACATCCAATCAAACTTATTTTTAAGCTTAGTTTTATCCCATTGTAGGTTGATCACTTTGTGAAACTCTTCCTCACCTTCTTCCACAGTATCCTTTGACAAATAACTCCACCACATTTTCCCTTACTCCTTTGAATATATTGGTTACATATGTCACAAAAGATCATAAGTGTTTCTTTTGGCCAACGAACCCTACCTATATCATTCCCCCTTGACTTTCTGCTTTGTTTCCTTTTTAGGACAATGCCATCTAATCTTAAAAGATGAGAGAAGATTATATACTAGTTAATCAATTTGCAATTGGTTTCACTAATTAGTTACTTAAATTGGTTGCAATTAGACTATTCCAACAAAATAAATATATAAATACTTTTTTATCATTGATATATTTTTATTAATTACTTAATTTAAAATTATTTGATTTCTTAATTTAAAATAAGTAATTGAATGAACCTGTGAATATTATTCAAAAATTATATAAAATTATTGTAATATATTTTTATTAATATATAATAATTTAAGAAAGTACTATTTTTGGCAACAAAGAACTATTAAATAATTAAATAATATTATAAAAAGAGAAATATAAGTTTGTAAATGTTAAATAATCATGTTTTAACGCATGATTACAAAATCATCTTAAAAAGATTCGGGGAAGAATAAAATATCTACATAAAATCATCTTAAACATGAAAATAAAAGAGCTAGGGAATTTACCCAAAAAAAAAGAGCTAGAGATAAAACAAAATATTTGCAAGTTAGGCCTAAGTGGAATGATAGGAGAGAGTTTTAAATTAACAAGGTCACTGTAAAAAATTATGGTATTTTTCTGTTCACTAAATTTGACAAATTTGAGATGGTATTTCAAAAACATAAGTGTGCGTCAAATAAAAAAATATTTGCGCGAACATATCCTTTTAAGATTGCATATTTACCATGAATAAGAAATTTATTAAACATTTGTCTATTAAATTACTGTTTGTTTAAATATAATAATTTAAGAAAATACTACTTCAATTTGGTAACAAAAGAACTATTAAATAATTAAATAATATTAGAAAAAGATAAATATTAATTTGTAAATATTAAATAAGCAAGTTATAATGCATGATTACAAAACAATATTAACAAGATTCGGAGAAGAATAAAATATCTAGAGACAACCATCTTAAACATTAAATGTAACATATAATCTTCATACTACACCTCATTTGATTCTTATAAAGCAACAACAATATTATTGTTGTTTATATTTACATAATAGACCGATTAGCTAGTGCATACTCCTGGCATCCACAAATATGATTTCATCTTCTAGTTTCTAATGATTAGCACCTCAATTCCTAGTACCCATGGACCTTAACATTCATTAAGTCTCAGATAGAAGAATGATGTTAAAAATTCTTTATTACAAAACCGTCTTGCTTACAATTACAATATTAACTAGTTAACTTGCACACGTATATTTCCTTTAAAAATATGTTTCAAATTGAAGTGTGTAATGATAAACAACTCAATTAGATTCAGTCCCTGCAGACAAAAATGTTGCTAGGAACTTAACAAGATTCGGAGAAGAATAAAAAATATAGAGACAATCATCTCAAAACTATTAAAACACAATGGTTATGATTACAAACATTATAAAACTATTAAAACTCTACACATAAGCACTTTTTTCTTCTTTGCTTTTTATTTCTTCTTTCAATCTCCTGTAGCCACTATCAAAATCACAATTCTCCAGCTCAATCCGTTCATCTTCATTTAAGCTTAGTTTCTACAACATATCAAATAACATAAGCCACACAACCTAATGAAATGAAAAATGTTGACAGGGAACAACTAACAATGGTGAAGGAGAACAACTAACAATGGTGACTAACAAGTGTTTAGGAAGAAGAGAGAGAATCAACTTACTATAGAAGATGTCACTGGTTGGAATCTGATTGACAAACTGTTGTAGCGTTCTTCACTCTGCGTATCAGTGAAATATAAGGATAGTTTTGCGTATAAGTATGTTGTCATGTAAGATTGTGTTAGAGCTTTTCCATTTTAAAGGTGAAAGGGGACGGTAGGGCTGTTGGGAGTAATAAATGGAGTTAAAATGTATAAATACAAAGAATAGCTACAACAAATTAATGCAACTTCCTATAATAGATCACAACATATTTAATATACTTTGGTTGACACAAAAGACTGCAATAAATCCATATTGATTGCGGCAAATCGATATTGACATAAAAGACTGCAACAAATCCATCTCAACTACTATCAGACTTCATTTAATAAAAAATCTGATAAACACAGTAATGATTGCAATAATTCAATATTGATCTCAACTACTACTATCAAACTTCATTTATTGAAACTAAATCTATCTCAAATTTAGTTTCATTAAATCTCATATTTTCAACAAAGTTAAGTTACCTATTGCTTATCAAATTTTCATTAAATCTCATAATTTCAACATGTGTTTCTGCTCTCACTTTACCCAAACCTGACTTGCAATTCAGCAACAAAAGGATCCATCATGAGTTTCAAACAGTTGTTCAGTAGAAAATAGTTTTCGTGTTCTAAGATAACAAAATTATACCTTCAACTGAAAATGCAACGTCAATTTCTATCAGACTGTCTTCTAGTTTTCCATTTGGTTCACCTTCCTCAAGCAAATCCAAAAGCGAGAACTTTAAGAAGAGCGCAGGATTTGTTATTACAAGTTAAAAAACATATGGTTATTAACACTAAAGGAATTTGTAACCAAAGCACTCTAAAAATTGGTCATGAAGCAAATAGTGGAAGAGTATCTTTATCAAAAGCCAAAATGGAAGTGAAACTTTTTGTCAAAAAGATGTATATGTGCTTACCATATTGATTACCTATCTTTTGAGGATCCAGTTTCTCATGAACTCTATTACAAGTATCGTTCTGATTCTCATACAAGCTAAACAGATTTGTAAACAAATTTGGAGAAAGCAATTCATCAAGTAGAAAACTATCATAAACAACTTGTGAATAAGAGCATTCCAACCTATTCGGCAACAATCTAATAAGGGGCTGTTTAAGTTTAATGTCAATAACATACTCATTTCTGCAATCACATTATCATTTTGTAATAGTTCATTTCAGTTTAAAGATCACAAGCAACATTTTCAAGTATAAATAATGTTTTTGATTTGAGTCAATCAGTTAAAAAACAGCTTATTAGCTATTTACCAAACGACCCGCAATGTTTTTGATTTTCTTTGGAAGGTGAGTTACGTGTCTTCTAAAAAATGAAGATCGAAGGAGGCACAGCAATGGGCCAGCTAATTGCATATGTGTAAGGCCCAACTTGAGAAGAGCTTATCACTTTCTTTCAATGCCAACACGTGTGTTAAATTTCGTAGTCAACAGAATCCTCTTTTAACGCTTGAATCTATGCTATAGTGATCTGTGTGTATAAGGAAATCCTCAGAATGTTACTGTTTGTTTGTACTTGTACGTCTTTTTAAATTTGGCCATATTAAAAATATAATAATTAATGAAAATACACGAGTTATTCGGTGGGGTAGAAATAGAATGGAAAAGAAAGAGACCGTCTCGCTGACTACTTTCAAGTTTTTTTCAACCCTAATTTTTAGAAAATGAATTGAAACGAAAAGAACAAGTCCATATTATATCTATATATACATAAATATAAATACACTGTCGCTACAAAGATTGTGTGTGTATATATACACGATATATACGTATATTAGTAGTAGCAGTATCAGTAGCAGTAGAGCATAGGATTGAAGAATCGTGAACAACAGGGTGTTGGGATTGAGTGGGCATGGAAAGAATGATGAACAAGCTCAGGAATTTGGACGCCTATCCCAAAATCAACGAGGATTTCTACTCCCGCACTCTCTCCGGCGGGCTTATCACCCTCGTCTCCTCCCTCGTCATGCTCCTCCTCTTCGTCTCCGAGCTCCGTACGTTGCTTTTTATAAGATTGCTACTTAGTTTGGAAGTGTTTGATCTTTCTTCTTAGCTTCTTTCTTTTTTCCTTTCTTAGGGTTTTTTTTTGAGTTTTTATCTGTCTGCATGATGGACTCTATTCCCAAAATTTTCCGTCTTTATTTGTGGATTGCTAATTGTTTTTGCTATTTGCAGGCCTGTATCTCCGTGCTGCTACTGAAACTAAGCTCGTGGTTGATACTTCGCGAGGAGAAACTCTGCGTATCAATGTAATGTTCTTTCTTTTACTGTCAGCTGAAGAATTGCAGCAAATTGTACTTTTGGGCCTTCATTATGCCCATTTTGTTTCATTATACTATAAGATTTCTCTAGTAATAACATTGCATCTGCAACAAAGTGTACTGCAAAGATTATTTTGTAAATGTGCCTTGTTGTTCTTGTTGTCATTTTTGAAACTCTGTTGTCTTGAATTGTTAAATGTCGTGTCTGATGGCCTTTTTGAAATTTTATTGAATCACTCAAAACGTTGATCTATGTCTTTGTTGATATTAAAAGTGCAGTTTGACGTGAGTTTTCCTGCACTTCCCTGTTCCATTCTAAGTCTTGATGCCATGGACATTAGTGGGGAGAAGCATCTTGATGTGGTATGCACCACTTGATCTTATAACTTCTCACTTGAATTTTATGCGCTAGTTCTTTATGTGGATGCATACATGATGCTTTTTGCTCACGACCTTCTGAATTTCAATGTTGCTGTATCGAACTGCCAGAAACATGATATAATCAAAAGAAGGCTAGATGATCGGGGAAATGTGATAGAGATACGGCAAGATGGAATTGGTGCTCCTACGGTTTGTTTTACCATATTGTTGAATTTTTTCCTTTTGGGACCAAAGTTTGTGTGCTTCACGAATAGATTTCATGCATCTCAGTTCTACAGGTTCTTGTATAGATTATTCAGGTAGAAGGCAGAACAATAATTTGCCCTAACTTGGACTTGATGTGGTTACTCTTCTTAGTTGCAATAATCAGGAAGATTATCAGCGTTGAAAGAAATATTTTAAATAAGCTTGAAGCTCCGGATGACTGCTTTGTTGACAGCCTGCCTTAGTTTCATTTGTCCAACCATTCATTCATAACAATTTAGCTTTACTCATGTTTTATATTAGTTAAGTAACTAGAGGTAGTAGCACTGCAATTGATTTCTTGAACTCTGTAACATGGTTTCTCACTGATTTTTATCTCTTCTCAAATAGGAGAATGTAAATATATATCTTATTCCGTCTTCAGTCACTGGACCCTCATTTCTTTCTTTCTATTTCCTTTTTAGGCTCAGTACTTGGGAAATTATAGATTTAAAGAGTTACATATTCTTTGTTTACATTTTCTGAGGGTGCCCCTTTTTTGATTCATTAGTTTTTTCTTGTTGCAGATTGAGAAGCCTTTGCAGAGACATGGAGGCAGACTTGAGCATAATGAAACTTACTGTGGTTCCTGCTATGGTGCTGAAACAGTAAGATTTTATTTTCAGCATTATTATGTAAAGATCGCAAGCGTTTGTCTAGATGGATATGCAAAAACTTGATTTACTTAAACTTCTGACAATATCTTTTGCATTTGGGCTTCTCATATCATATTGCTTAAAACATATCTTTTGCTCTATATCTTCAAAGTGCACGTAAACATTGAGCTGTGTCCATATCGCTCCAAGTGTGCAATTGGAAGAATCTTTGCTCTATTTCACGTCAATGTGTTTGTGTGATATAATATTACACATGTTCTGTGCTTACACTTTGTAGTTTCCCTAAGCCATGCTGGCTGTAATTGGATAGTTGAGAATGTTATTCACTCTGTATCTTTGTTATCTGACAAGGTTTCCAGTCTTCTTACTCCTTTTTGTTTAACATCTTGTTACTTATGCAGTCAAATGATCATTGCTGTAATTCTTGTGAAGAAGTCCGTGATGCATATAGACAAAAGGGTTGGGGGCTCTCTAATCCAGATATGATTGACCAGGTTAATGGCCTTCTCTTCTATAGTTACAATTTCTTCTTATGCTTGACTTTACAAGCCTCGTAGGTTCAATTTGTGATGTGATTATTCTGGTTTTGGTCCCTGAATCAGTGTGCACTATTTTTTTTATTGTTGAAATAGAGTATATATAGCTTGAAATGTTACTTTCAGCTGCATTGTTCTTGTGGCGTAAAATGCGAACAGTTAGTAAAAAGAAATGTATAGTTACATGTCTTTGAGCAATGTGCTCCTCACTTTAAAGATTTCTTTTTATATAAAAGTCGGTTTCATATGGATTATCTATGTGCTTGTTTTTAATTTTGGCAACATGGGCACTTCTCTGGGGAGTAATTTTAATCCTCAGTCTGCTGATCTAAGAAGCCTTCTTTAGCAAATTGGTGATGCTGGTTTTATTCTTCACTTAATGTTTGCAGATAATGCTTGGTTACATCATTGATTTTTATCACCTTTCTACAGTATGCGACACTAGGAGGTTGTTTCAGTGAATTTCAATTGCTTGTTTGAATAAAATTATATTTCTCTGTTGTGGAAAAAATTACTATCCTAACGGAGTACCCCTCTTTATCAGTCCCTTTGTTGGCTTAATGAAATCTCTTGTGCATGGAAAGTTTTATGTTTTTCATCCACAATCATATTAAATTGGGATACCAAATGCCTGATTCTGATGTTGAATAAATTTTTGTATTTGGATTTTCTTCAAATCATTTCTCAAGAATAAACCTAGCTGGTGTCACGTGTTTGCTTTCTTTTTATTCATATATTAGTGCAAACGAGAAGGCTTTCTACAAAGGATTAAAGAAGAGGAAGGAGAAGGATGCAACATTTATGGTTTCTTGGAAGTTAACAAAGTGGCAGGAAACTTTCATTTTGCTCCTGGAAAAAGTTTTCAACAATCTAATGGTCATGTGCATGATCTACTCACTTTTCAAAAGGACAGTTTCAATGTAAGACATTATTCTAGAGCTTTTGGCCTCTCTGTGTAAGATTAGAACCCTTTTGTTGGAACTTTTGCCCCCTTCAGAAAATCAGTACATCAGATTTTCCTGGTCATTTTTCATAATTTGGTGTACCAGCTATCTGATTAATAAGGAAATGTGATGCAGATAAGTCACAAGATCAAAAGACTATCTTTTGGAGAACATTTCCCTGGTGTTATGAATCCTCTTGATGGGTAATTCAATAAAACTTTAACTGTTTCTCTCCTTTTGCCGTATTGCATGACATATGTTGGCATAGATCTCACTTATTCAAGTTTCAGAGTGCATTGGACACAAGAAGCACCAAATGGGATGTACCAGTACTTCATTAAGGTTATTATTCTTGCCAATAGCCTTTTGTTGTTACTTTCAGTTGTTTCTTGAGCTAGGAAATTTTCAGTCTGCAAAAGTGCTCTGATTTCTGCAGGTTGTACCCACAGTATACACAGATGTCCGTGGACACACCATCCAGTCAAATCAGGTAATTTTGCAATGCATTAGTGGGTGATGTGCTTTATGCCCGGTTTTGAGTAGGATCTTGCACCAAGAATCGAGTTTGAAAGGAGACAACGAATAAAAATAAGATAAATAACCCATAAGAGGCCTCACCACATTTAATTGACAAGGTTTTGACTGGCCACAACTTAGAAAGAAAGAGTGAAGATAACAAGATTATAAGAATGAATAAGAAAGGTTCACCACGACTTAGGCTTGATAAGAACATAAAGATCCTTCTCAATCTTATTAACCAAAATTATTCAATTGATTGTCTTCAACAAACGGCAATACTTGTGTGTATTAACTTGTCCTCAAAGTTAGCCTCAAGTCTACTTAATCTAGGGTAAAAAACATAGACTTTCTTTGTAGTTTAAGAAATCTTAGAAAAATTCCATGATCTTTAATTTTTTTTAAAATCTTCTTAATTTTTAGTTTTTCAAAAAATCTCTTCTCTTAGACTTCGATTAAAAAATAATGACGAAACGCAAAGAGTTTAAACATTAGATGTAAAGTAATCAAATATCACTAATATGATGATTTAACTTAACTCTTAATTTGACTCAAATTAATTAAATTTTACTTAAATTAATAATTTAAAATAATTATAATAAATTATTAATTTGAATTATATTTAATTAATTTAGTTTGAGTTTAAGAGTTGAGCTTCTTTATTAGTTTATGTTTGATGGTCGTATTACGTGTGTTTTATTGTTATTTTTTAATTGAAATTTAAAGAAAGGATTTTTTTGAAAAACTAAAAAATGTAAGGATTTTTCAAGAATTTTAAAAATTAGGGAGTTTTTCTAAGATTTTTTAAACTATGAAGGAGGTTTATGTCTTTTACTCCTTAATCTAAATGACAATAATATAAAAGGTGAAAGACATAGAACTATCTTCTAGTTGAAATATAAGAAAATGCTTTAATCTTTAAGTTTTTTTAAAATTTTTCTAATAATTTTTATTTTTCTTAAAAGTTTTCCTCTCTAAACTTTTGTTAACTAATAATGATGAAATATACATCAGATAAACATTACACTCATATGACGATCCAACCCACTTCTTAAATTCGAATTTAACTAATTAAACTTGATTCAAACTAATAATTTATTATAGTTATTTTAAAATATTAGTTTTAAGTTGCATTTTATTGTTTTGAGTTGAGTTTAAGAGTTGAGTTGAGTTATAATGTCAATGACATTTGATTCAATTTACATATGACGTTCATATTATATGCATTTTGTTATTTTTTTTATCGAAGTCTAAAATAAAGAATTTTTTTTAAATAAAAAATTATGATTTTTTCCAAGAATTTTAAAAATTAGGTAGACTTTCTTAAATCATAAGAGATTTATATATTTTACTCCTAATATAAAATTATCCTAATCTGAGTTCTGAATGGGGCCCATGAACTAATTTAGCACATTAGAGAATCAGACCTAACTCGTAATAACCTGCTCATCTTCAACCCGAACATCTTTTCTCGTGTCCTAATTGATCTCCATGAAGTTTGATGATCAATTCCAAGCTTATCTTTAAGGCTTTTGTTGTGACGTGAATCATAGGTTCTAACTAGGGATGGCAATGGGTAGGGTTCGGTTCGGGTTTTACTCAACCCATATCCATATCTATTTTTTATGACTCAACCCATATCCATATCCATATCCATATCCATATCTATATCCATCGGTTTTTACGATTTACTACCCATATCCAAATCCATTGAGTTATTCGGGTTTTTGGATATCCATCGGGTTATATAGCACATAAAAATATAACTTCTAAATTGAAAATATAGAGAGCAAATTTTTGCGAACGCTCTAAATCAAAATTAA
>JANIPN010000002.1:9412542-9428261 GCA_027478595.1 Erythroxylum anguifugum
TTTTTAGCATCCATATCCATTTTTTAGGGTCGGGTAGTACGGATATGGATCGGGTTGAAAACCCATTGCCATCCCTAGTTCTAACCCTATAGATCTGACCATGTCAATTGAAGGGTTTGAACCTGTGCCGTGATGCTCATCAGTGGGTTCTTTCATTTGTTAAAACTTGAAAGGTGAACTGACCTTGCAACAATTATTCTTTGCAGTTTTCTGTAACCGAACATTTTAAGAATGCAGAATTGGGCAGCTTCCGGTCCCTCCCAGGTGTTTTCTTCGTTTACGACCTTTCTCCTATTAAGGTGGGTTTACTGCCGTCATAAGAATGTTTGAGATCTGGTATATTGGCATTGCTTGGTCATGTAATTTGCACTTGATGCTGCAATTATTTTCACTGGTTTTTAATGCTCATCTTAGTGCATTTTGCAGGTGACCTTTATAGAGGGGCATGTATCTTTCTTGCACTTCCTAACAAATGTTTGTGCCATTATAGGAGGTAAGTACTCCTTTCTTTCAATTTATATTTGAAAGGTGATTGATTTCCTTAGAATTGGTTGCTTGCATCTGTTTCTGTAATTGAGTTGATAAACTAGTTGGATTATGCCACCTTTGTGGATGCATATATAGGAGTTCAGATGGATTTCTCATTCAAAGACCTGAAGATATGAATACGCTAAGACTACTATTTGCCTGTTGATACTGGATGCTATAGTTTAGTTATATTATGTGTTATTGATTGCTGCCAAATCCTAACGTTATGTTGTCAACTTAAACATGATATGCGATTGAGTTAAAACTTTTATTTCTTCTGTATTGAGGGCCACTTAGTTACTAGTACTCGTATTGTGTGCAGAGATTGCAGGTTCGCTTAGTCTAATATTATGTGCATTGTTTTCTTCAGTGGACAAGTTTTACAATTTTCATTTTTCTCGGTTACGTTATTACTTTTAAGACAGTCTCTGACATAGATATTCCTGTGTAAAAGCATAAAAAGTTTATCAAAACGACCTGCTATTACAGGTATTGATGTTTTTGGACTGAATGTTTTTCTTTCCATCAGGCATTTTCACTGTCTCAGGGATCTTGGATTCATTTATTTATCATGGTCAAAAGGCAATCAAGAAGAAGATGGAACTTGGTAAATTTAGTTGAGGCTGATGCAATCCGTTTCAGTGAGTATCTTATCTGGTTGGTATGCCATTCGCTAGCTTTTCAAGTAGAATTGGGTTGACGACCTCCTGACAAGCTTTGGCCAGCTCTGGATTGGAACATAATACTCATTAATGATTCACGTTGTAGCTATTCGTTTTAAACTAAATGCTCCATGTGCTCTATTTTTGCCCTTTTCCTTTTTTTATATAGTTTTTAAAGTTTCCCAAGGTAAATTATGGAAATGCTTTACTTTATTATCGTTGACTTGTACAATCGAGAATACTAAGTGAACGAATTTACTCGTTCCAGCAACTTCACTGTTTGGAAGATAATGGCTTGGAAAATTGTGTTGCCATGATCAGTTAAAAATCAAAGTTGAAGGTAAAAGAATGCGAATAGAAACATCAAATGAAGGTTAGCAATGGGATAAAACACGCTGAGCATCCTGTTGCTTCTCTTAGTTCAGAACCTATCGATTGCCAAGTTTTAGAGACGAATGAGTTTAAAGCCAAGAGACGAATGAGTTTTGAGTTGTACGTCAACAAAGTCCTTGAAAAGGAAAAAGATAAGGTATAAGCGTAGCCTATGAAAATATATTCCCCTCGTTTTAATTATATACCTCCTTTGTTTTAACGACCTTTTTGCAGATTAAGTCTTCCATTCACACTTCTTTTGGTTGGCTCTCTAAATCTCTTTAGATTTAAAATTCAATGAACACATATCCTAAGTTCTGCACAATCTTAAATCTTCTTTTCAGCAGCATTGAAGAGGGAAGAGTCAAAATATTCGTGTTAAAGTGGCCGAATGAGTGCTTTGATTAGATTTACGGATAATGTTCGCTTCAAAAAGGTTAAAGTATAAAGCAGATATGGAACTGTACAATTGCAAAATGCAAACCACTTAAATCTTCTTTAGAAACCAAACCCACTAATCACGACCTAAGTTATACAGTGAAGATCTTGATTCCAAACATACTCATGAAAGGTGTGTATAGAAACTTGATGTTTCAACTTTTAAACATAAAAATCTTAAAAAGACTCGTTTGATTTGACTCTCCTTGCTCTTTAGAAATAATAGTAACATATATATTTTGTCTTTAAATTATAAATTCTATATGACTACTTAAGTGGGGCATTTAATGAAATTTATGATGAATGGAGAAATAGTGGCAATAAAAAAGCAGATTGATACTCATGATATTCTTGCTCTTGAATAAATTGTGTATAATGTAAAACAATCAAAGTTGTGAATAAATTGTGTATAATGTAAAACAATCAAAGTTGAGGATTTGATAATTCAGGGTGTGGTTGAGTGGCAGGGACTTATCCATCCTTAACCAAAGGTCAGTGGTTCGATCCTTGTCTTTGGGTATGGAGTAGCCTTAAATCTTTGGGCCAGCTGTCCCATCCTGTGAGATGCCTACAAATCACCGAGGAGATTAGTTACTGGATCCGCCGATGGATACCTGGTCTAAGACCAAAAAAAATTGAGGATGTGATCATTATTTAATCCTTTTTTCATTTGCTCCCACATAATATTTATAATGACTAGGGACAAGTGATTAACATTTATGATATGAAGTAAAATTGTAAATAATTTATTTATAGTTATAGTTATTGAAAATGTTATTTAAAAAGCCTAAGTACACATGTTCAAGTCCATTGATTGACTAATGAGAAGCACGACGAGATTAAGAAATTATGAGACACAGTTGATACAATAATATTCATAAACATCAAAAGAAGAGAACAGGTTTTGCATACTAACAATAGAATTCAATTACATTTGACACCCTCCAAGCCATGGTCTAGCATGACAAAAACCAGCTTGACCAAAGACCCAACTAAACTGGACTAAGAGAACAACGGCTCTGCAGCTGCCAAAAATTCCACTGCAGACACCCTAAGCAGATGTCGAATTCAACATCAGACTGACAAAATACTAAAAACTACTAAGAACAATAATCTTCAGTTTCTAGGATAATATCGAAGCCCAATCAATCTCATATGACGGATACTTCTGCAGCAAGAAGTTCCCGTAATCAACGTCCAGCGGAGCCTCCTCGCAATCCGGGAACGTCAGATCCGACAACGGCGACGATCCACCGGAGACTTCGCTGTCCGTGGCAGCCGGAGACGGTGTCTCAACCTTCAAACGCTTGTCGGCGACCACCTCAACTCCAACATCGGCAGCTTTCTTCTTCGACTGCTTCTGTCGCTTTCCACCTTGTTTTTGCGACTCAGCCAGGTTTTGACAAATGGCTTCAAGCTTAGCGTCAACTGAGGAATGGAGAGGCTTGTAGTCTCCAAACTTGCCATTTATCTCTATGTGAGAACCCTGGTGTCGAAGGTTTGGGAAGTTAAGCCGCGCAGAGTCACCTCGGAGCTTGTAGGCTGCTTTGTCGTAGGCCAAAGCAGCTTCCTCGGCCGTGTCGAAAGTGCCGAGCCAGAGTCGGGTCCGGTTCTTGGGTAGACGGATCTCGGCGACCCATTTCCCCCAGTGGCGTTGCCTTACTCCTCTGTAGAGCTTGGTGGGTTTGGGTGGAGAACCCGAATTCATGAGTACGGGTTTTGGAGCCATGAAACTGAGGGTGTTCGAGTTTGTGGGGTAGTACGTACTGAAAGCATAATTAGCGTGGTTTTGGAGGTGGTCTTGGGATTGGATCTGGGTTGGAATGAAGTTGTTGGACACGATGGTGCTAGGTTCCTCAAGACCCGAGAGATCGAGGGTCGAGAACGCAGTTGAGCAACCATCTGGGTACAGAAAGGGTGGTTGTTGTTGATGATAATGTTGTGGCAACGGTGGCAGTGTATAGAAAGAAGGATTAGAAGAAAAGGAGTTGTAAGAAGTGGAAGGGAAAGAATATAGAGAGGAAGAATCAGAAGGAGATTGGGTTGTTGATGATGATGAGGATGCACTTTTCATAAAAGGTTCAAGTGCCTCCATTAACTCACCACCACCACTACCTGATTGAAGAGATACGCTATCACAGAAACCAATTGTTGATGTGGCTGCCATTTACCTTCAAAACTCGAAAGATAGGTTACAACTATATAATTCAAAAGTGAATCTACCTGCTTCTTGCCTAAATTAAAGAACAGGTTTTTGTTGGCATAAGATCAAAAGAGGTTTTGAAATAGACAACCTCAGTCGATTTAAAGACTAAGATCAACCTTGAGGGACCAAAAAACAACCCTCCAAGTCAATCCACCAAAGGGAAAAATTAAACCCAAAAAAGATGCGAAAATCAGACAAGTAAAAAGAAAAAATAAATCTGGATCTCGATTCTGAAAACACCTGGAAATCCTTCTTTTTCAAGTTTGCTTTTAACCCAATTTCAAACTCTAATCAGTAAACAAACCGAAACTTGAAAGACAGATGATTAACAGAAAGGGATTCAGAGAAGCGGGATGTTACAGAAAGGGGGTGAAGAAGAAGAAGAAGCAAAGATCAAGAACAACTAGATCGGACGCTCAAAGCTCTCTTTTTTTCCTCTCAATTTTTTGAGTGTACACTCACAACTCTCTCGACCTCACTTTGTTATAGCCACTGCAACGTTAGCTTTTGTCATTTATATAGTGAGAGGCAGAAGGTGAAGACCATAATTGTTAATTTCTCAGAATTATCACTGTTTTACGCGTACCACTCAATTCCAATTTCTTACCTGCTTCTCTGACGTTTTGAACACTGCAATCAGCGATGTAAGGCCATTAGACTAGTGACACGTGTCTCATCTCATCAAGTTACTGACATCTGTCCATCACTCACCGTCAGGTGTCAGCGGACTGGAATTTAATACTGTTGACTTTGTTTTATGCGTTCACATTTTCTCTGTAGGCTACAAAAAAACGCTCTTTATCTCACCACCATCGTGTGAGGTCACGGTGCGCAATGTGTGTGTCTCCCTCTCCCTCTCCCTCCCCACTTTCCTCTCCATTTCTTCTAATTTTCTGTGACAAATGTTTGCACGCTCCGGATAAGTTGCTTAAATCATACAGTGAATGATTGCGTATAAACTAATCCCTAAATGACGACATCGTTGGGATTAAATTAAAGGGGAGATTAAATTTAAGGGGTGTGGTTGAGTGGCAGGACTCATCCATCTTTAATTAAAAGTCAGAGGTTCGATTTTTGACTTTAGGTATGGAGCAGCCTTAAATTCTTGGACTAGCTGTCCCACCTTATGAGAAGCCTACAAACCAGCGAGGGAATTAATCGCTGGATCTGCTGGTGGATACCCTGGTTTAAGATATAAAAAAATTATAAGGAAGATTAGACCGTTGATGAACAGTTGTGATTCTCTAACTACTGCACGATAAGTAAACATATATTTATAAAAAAATTTATACGTCTTATTTATTAAAAAACATATATTTATAAAATAAAATATGATCAAAGTAATAAAAAAACCGAAAATCTATTCCCAATCTCAATAGTACGTGAAACTAGCCATTCATTCACACAGAGAATCAAAACAACCTCTTTGATATATAATTAATTATCGTTCAAGTAACCAAAAACAAAAAAAAATATCGTTCAAATCATACAGCTCTTATTGCAAAGGAAGAATAACAGCCACTTGATGACTAAACAACGTCGTTATCCGAGAATCGTGCGGCTGGCATGAATCTTGACGTCAACGATGACGTCTTCGGAATTGGAAGCGGAATGAAACATGTCACACGCTTAACTAGTGCCAATATGATCTCTTCATTTGCGGCGCCGCTTACTCGGGCCTTCACGGTTCCTATTTGCAAAAGCTTGACCGACGCGCATCGGGTTTGCAGGTAGTGGAGTTTGTACAGGTCTTTGGGTTGTACAAGTAAGGATGATCCGTGCACTGCACGCTCTTCTATTCACGTGAGGATGTATTGTTAGTTAAGCCCCTGAGAGCTGAGAGTGGATGTTAAGTAAGTTGACTGAACTGGAGTAACGTAGAATTGAGAGAGAGAGAATCTTAGAATGAATATCGGGTTTTGTCGGCGGGGACCCAGACCCGATCTCGCGTGCTCCGGATACTCCATCTTATTGTTGGTTTAATATACAAGTTACGGGGTATCTTTCAACTTTCAAGGAGATCGAAGGAGCGATTGGTTCTTACAAGAGAATGAATATAGTGAGAATAATTATGATGATTCGTTAAGAGAATGGAATGATTATCACTACTATTGATAGTTGTTATAATTTACAATGAGCTTACGGGTCCAAACGAGAAGGAAAGTTAGACTACATATAAGTCTAAGTGAGGTTCCATCCGAAAATCAATTGGTAATAGGTGGAGTAGCTCACTAGACTTATATGTTGGTTTTCTTTCCTCTCTTTTTTCAATGTGGGACAAACTCCCACTCTTATATTTCAGCACACACCCTCACGTGTGGGTCTAACACGTGACATAATCTATCATTTGGAGGTATTAACGACTAACATAAGAGCAACCTGCTCTGATACCATGTTAGAATTTAAAATGGGCCTACGGGCCCACACGAGAAGGAAAGCTAGACCACATACAAGTTCAAGTGAGGTTTCATCCTAAAACCAATTGGTGATAGGTGAAGTAGCCTACTAGACTTATATGTTGGTTTTCTTTCCTCTTTTTTTTCAATGTGGGACAAACTCCTACTCTTATATTTCAACAATAGTGGTTGATTTGTAAAAAAATTAAGAAATAAAATTTAATTATATTTTAATTAATTAAGTAATTATATTTTAATTAATTATATTGTAATTAATTAATTACCATATATTAATTAATTAAAATATTGTAATTAATTATGTAATTAATGAATGAATAATATTTTAATTAATTATATTGTAACTAATTAATTATATTTTAGTTATTTAATTATAATGTAATTAATTAATTAATCATAACTTCTTATCAAGGCATTCCTCATTTCTTATATCTACCAAACAAACACACCCTAAGTTTGCTTTCTCAGCTTCACATCACGGGTCCTTTTTGCCCTTTTCTTGCATACCTCTCAGTCTTTTGTTACTAATTCAGTAGAAATAAACAAGAATTTACACTTTGAGCCATCACTGGCTGAATTTCCAGTGGAGCGGGGTCCAACTCTTAAATTTCTCACGCGGTTTTGGTCAGACCCAGACCTCTTTCTTCACCAAGTAATTGCCTTTTGGTAGGAACTAGGACTATTCGGCCACGTCGAATTGACCTTTTCAACGAGACTGACATCTACTAAGTACTAACCCCACTTGTTTATTCTCGTGTTTAAAGTTCACTAGTAATTTACATTTCTCCTCACTTGGATTGCTTTCAAATTCAGTAGTTGTTGGCCTCAAAATTATGCAATTATTGTTCTCTCAAGACTTCATTTTACAAAAGGCAAGGCAAGTTGCCTAGGCCAAACCACTGTCTTTCTTGGTAGAGTGATTTGGTGGAGTGAACTAGCTTGTAGGGATAAATTAGGCCTATTAATATAGTATCAGAGTCAGTTTATCTCGATAGTTTAGAACAGTACTCAGTTATGTCCCTTTGTCCAATATATCTATTAGATGTCCAGTCCTATTCTGGACTGAAAGAGATGTGTCAGAAATTCCATATCAAACAACTATGAGGGTATTCAAAAATTTATAATAGTATGCAAATCTCCTCTTTTTAAGCTAGCTTTTGGGGGTAATACCTTTCTAGTATGATTACTGATTGGGAGGTTAATACTAGCAAATGATTTGAGTCCTGGCCTTATAGGACAAGGTGATTACGGTGCTTCTTCACCGGAATAAAAACAGTAGGTCATAGGATAAGTAAACAGATTCTTACAGTAGTACAGAACCAGCATAGCATCCCGTCCTTAGCAATTGATTTGCGACATTAATTTTAGAGTCAAATCAAATGTATGGGCAGGAAGGAAAAAGACCCAGTGATCGTCCAATGGCAACACGATAATCAACTTGTCTGAGCTGTAAAGCGCTGGAAATGGGACGTTCCAGCTCAATCAAATTTGACATGTACGTAATTATGGAAGATGGACTTTTTCCAAGAGTCATTTTCAGAAAAAAATTGATGTCATTAATAAGCAAGGACTTTTTTTTTCTCACACGGTAGGGCCTGTGGATGTATTTGGAGCTCCAACTTTCTCACGGCACTTCACATGATCATTACAAAAAGGTTCTTTGTGCAATGGATAAACTCTTATGTTGAAGTTAACTTATTTATACTCTATTTCATAACATTTTATTCGTATATTTCTTTAAATGAGATGATGGTAGGAATAGATAAACCAAAGTAGGAGATGAATGGGGCTTTTGCAGTTTTAACTGTACCGACATTAAAATAAGCGTGATTTATTTTTCTATTCATATGTCGCCTGTCCAGTAAATGTGCATCGTCTTAGTCAAACAGCTCTTCGATACTTCAACAACCAAGCGGCCCAACCTGCCCCCCATCTGTACGAGGATTGGTCAGTATGAGACTGGCGAGGACTTTTCTACTTGACCATCCAACCACGCATTAAACACAGTTTGACTATGGGATCCGACTTGAGCAAAAAGATCAATAAATCTTTGATAGAGAGACCACCGAAATTTCGACACTTTGCTCCCAACAGGTTTTTTAAGATTTTGATTTGGCTCGGTCGAAGTCGGAGTGCCGTGTAGTCTGCAGATTTGTCGATGAGATAAAAATTGGTTTTATCTAAAAACAAAATTCGAGTGCATCAAATACCAAGGAGTAATAACTAATTACTGTCCAATAATTACAAAAACGACAAAAGTGCTCTTCAAAACCGAACATCTTTCCATTTGTGCAACACTTTGTCCTGTGCCCAACGAGAAAAAGCAGCCCTAAAACTTCCAAACATAATTCTTCAAAACTCTTTTTCCACTAAATATAAACATCTGTAAGTTTCCCGCATCACCGAGAGTACGGATTCTCTCAACTCTTCACTAGAAGAATGCGTCCAAATAATGGTTGCAATGTCTCCTGTTAAACTCTAACAAACTACCATAGGTCCTGTCAGCAACCCCGACAAACAGAGCTTCTGTATCAGGACTGAATGAAATGCCTGCAACCTCACCAAATATATCAATCTCCTGGCTTTTTGTGTACCCAGATTGCGTGTCAAAGACGTGAACAAAATCGGCAGGCTCTGCCATCGCCAGAAATCGGCCGTCCGAAGAGAACCTCAGCGCTCTAATTGCACCCATATTCCCCTTTAATGCAGCAAAGGACTTGGACAGATTCCTGGTGTCCCAAAGCCTGCATGTCGTGTCCTGATTACCAGTAGCCAGGATGTGGCCCTCAGGATGCCAAGCTGATGCAAAAGAATAGTCCAAATGCCCTTTGAGTCTCCCAGTTATCTTCCCAGAATTGGCATCTGCAATCAAGCATTCTGTGCTGTCGCCAAGGATAGCCATCAGTTTACCATCTGGGCTAACAGATGTGTTCTGGGAACCATAAATTTAACCAGTTAGCATATAAACGTGTAATCTGAAATGAATGTCAAACATCTGATGATGAAAGGAACTCACATTTACCGACCACTCAAAGGAGAAACGATCCATGCAAGAGAAATTTTCGGCATCAAGTATTCTAACTTGAGCATCATTGTTTGCAGTCATTATCCTCAGCAAACCGCTGCAGAATGAATATTGGAAGTTTTAAGTGTTCAGGCTATGAGAAGTGAAAATTTTCAATTTTATTGTCAGATAAAATCCCTCACTTTGTGCGGTATACATCCACTGCATTTGTAATGCCGTTTTCATCTGAAGTTAATTTTGTGCAAAACGCTACACCAGGTTGATTCAAATGCTGAACAAATGAAAGATGCAATCAGGGAAATGAGCCAAATCCACATGCATATACTTTAAATTTCAACATTTCCATACCTTACAAATAAGCTCTCCCTGAAAACCACCTGCGACCATCAAGTTTTCTTTGACAGCCATTGTGCTTATTTGCACCCTGAAAAGTGATTCGGACAATAATCCTGGGTGCTTCTGTTTCAAAGACAACAAAGATTGTTCAAAACAGTTATCAACTAATCCATGTAGGAACAACTTTGGCACCAGTCACACACCAGGCTAGGAAGAATTGTCTTCGCCACATTGAGTATTTCTTTCCCTCTGCGCAATAATGAAGACCAGTGCATCACAGAGTAATTTTGCATAAGGTACACATCATGTTTAGATGTTGACCACAGTAGGTTCCTCAGCTGCAAATCACATTGGAATCAATATTGACAAACCTGTGACTAGCATAATTTGACAAAGCAATAAACATACGTACAAAATCATACGCACTCCAAGGAATTAACATTGCAAATAACAAGATTCCTACATATAAAATGAACCAACAGAAAATTTCTGGATGACAAATACAAGAAACAAAGGGATGTTCTCATTGTAGGCCAAATGTATTTTCTCAGGATAAGGCAGGAAACAATGAAGAAAGAAATTTCTAATATAAGCAGACATTTATACACATGCATAATTGCAGAACTCTACTTAGACAAATGCATAATGGCAGACATAAATTGCTACTGCTATTGCTATTATGTTAATCAGACCACATAAGCATAAGCACACATAACTGGAAAAGCTAAAAGTGAAATAACAAAGTCCATGAAACATGATAATGCATATATGACAAAGAGTGTGAATGCTGCAATGCAGATGATGCGCTAAATGGAAGAAGAACACAGAAATTCATATCCATGTTACTAAGGCCCCTCAAATCGGACAAAAAAAATAGCACTTGAACTGCAGGAATTGGTTCAGAGGCCTGTGAAATGCTCAGATATTTCCTATCATACCATATATACAACGTATCCTTAATCCTGCCAGCTGCTCACATAAAACTTCCACCCTTCTTAAAACGCTGAAATAAAGAGAAATAACAGTCCTAAAATGCCACAGCAGGGTAAACTTACGAATATATCTATGAACATCAATATAGGTGCACAAGATACTGCAGGAGATAAAAGTAAATCACAATGTCAATGACACACAGGACCTTCAAATGTTTTAATGCTAAGATACAAGTATGAAACGTGTGCAAACCCTGGAACCATGCCAAAGGCATCCAAACATGATGGGAATATTATTCATCACCAGTTAAGCATGAGACAGTTACTGCAGGTCAGGAGGCTTTGAGGCTTTGAGAATAATAGAAAATGCACACACTAAAACTGACAAAAAGTATGTGTAAATCTGAAGTGTTTCGTTATTATACAAGCCTCAATGGTGTCATACTCAATAAAGAAATACTCAGGAATGAAGCAAATAAGGGTTAGCTTCGATTGAGATATTCTGTATATATGTTGATTATTAAGCCTCAATGGTGTCATACTCAATAAAGAAATACTCAGGAATGAAGCAAATCAGGGTTAGCTTCGATTGAGATATTCTGTATCTATGTTGATTACTTGAAATATCATGCAGATCTAGCATACATTCAAGATTGTACCTTCTATTAACTTTCTATTTTTCTATCGTAAAAAGCGCCAAACAACTAATGCATAAAGCAAGCATCATCATAAATCCGCATAGGAAGAACTTAGCAAACACAACCTTACTTGACCCAGTTAAATTTGGGGGGAACCTAAAGCCACATATCAAAGTATTATGTCTGTTGAGTGCTACAGAAATTTTAAGGACAGATCAAATTAAATTCCAAATACTTCTTGGAAGGCTTAGTTCACCAGCTCGCAGGCCTGGAGTAGGCTTTGGTATAATGGCCACGCTGACAATAACTTACATCTGGAACAGCTTCGTTAGAGGTTCAAAAATCAACAGCATATAAGATGAACAAAAATATTTGAGCCAATGATGAGATATCGATTTCTATTGCCATACCTTCAACAAGTTCAAGCATAATGCCCAATAACATACAAATAACATCCTTAAAATGATGGTATCATGACTGGAGGTACCTGCAAATCTAAAGACTAACGATATGTTTGCAACAGAAATTTCAAAGTCTTTTCTAGAGAAGACAAGTTTCATAGCCAATTATATAATTATCAGATAACGTTAGCTTACTACATCTAGTTTGATATATGAGACATTTCTATGGTGTCATGATAACAAGATTATCAATCCTCAATACATCTAGTTTGATACGTGAGACATTTCTATGGTGTCATGATAACAAGATTGTTACTCCTCAAGACCTTCCAAGTTATGAAAATTATCATAGTACTTCCAAGGAGATTGATGAATGTGACGAGATGTAAGCAGTTCAATAAACATCCATATGAGCCAGCAAATCTAAGGCTGACCTCCTATAGCATCGAAATTTTGGGCAGAAAAGTAGTTTAGAATAAGGCAAAGTGACTAATTTCTAGAAATACAATCGATTAGATTTCAATAAACCTAAAATCAAAACATAGTCATGCACGTCACATGAAACGACGGAAATTCGTTCACCAATTATGAGAGTTCCCCCATTCAAAAATGCTCTACCCGCATAGAAGAGGAAAAGTCACTACCTGAAAATGTGTAATAGTGGGCTTGACAAGCCTTGTGTTGAAATGGAAATCGTAAAACGTAATTCCTGTCTCCACCGGCAGGCATTCCTGTAATCAGTATATTTTCAGGTTAAAACAAAGAATGAAGTCAAGCGGAAAGGCAATCACCTCCAGAAGCATATAACGAAAATCATCATTTAACCAGGACTTGACATTTTTTGTTCCACCTCTTATACTATTCGAGAAATAAAAACAAAGACATGCTGCATCACCCGCTATCCCTCCCCTCCGCTGCCTATTTCATAACTTAAAACGAAGGGAAAGGAACAGACAAAATAACTTCATATAGTTACCGTGGCTAACAAGGGTAGGTTTGATGGCTCCAATCAAAACAGCAAATATCATTTTAACTAGAGACAACAAAATTCTATCTTTTTGCTGGGAGAAGGGAGACCAAAGCATATATTTAGATAGCTATTTCAAACGAATCGAATATAATTTTTAATATATCAGAATTGAAAATATAGAAAAACTGCTCCCCCGTCCCAACGCTTCCACCTTCTAGTATTCAAACATTAGTAGATGAATTAGCCATCAGGCAAAACCCCGATAGTTTCCAAAAGATTTTCAAATATCGTGGCAATGGTTTCAAAGATAATCCCTTCAAATTAAAACATAATCCAGTTTATTGGGGGAAGAGGTATAAAGAAAGTTTAGAGCTTCAAAATCCTATCTATTAAATTGAATTCCAAAGTCAAACTCCCAAGAGTACAAAATAGACTAAAAACTTCCAAGAGAACAAAAACAAAGGTGAAACAAAGATAGAGAAATGATATAGACCTTACAAATCTGGTCGCGTGAAATAGACATGTTCTGGTAGTTCTTGTACTGTTTCAACCTGGTTTCGCGATACTTGTCCCTCGTGAAATTGAGCTTCTCCCAAGGTATCCCCTGTATATCTTTCCCATTCCTTGCCTCTAGTGCCGAGGTGTCGGTCTTGACCTTACTCTACAATACACCAAGACAGTAATTATTACTCTACAATACACCAAGACAGTAATTATTCTAAAAATTACACACTATACAAGAAAAGACAGAAACCCAATAACGAAAAAGAGATGAAAGGGAAGCATACTAATTCGAAGTCATCTTCCAAGTCGGAATCCATGGACTCGTGATCATGGTTCCTCTGAGGTTGTTGGGGTTGGCTGAAATGGTCTTCGTATTCTAAATCGGAGACGTCGTAGTAATCATCGACGTACTCGAGATCGTCGTTTAGGAAGTGAGTCATTGTATTATAATTATATACTGCGAGACGACTTTGGAGTAGTAGTGAGTGGTGAGAATCGTACGCATAAGTTATATATTCCAACTACGTGAAAGATGTAGAGAAAGGAAAACTGATACTGAACAACAATGCAGAAATCAAAGAAATTACCTTGGAACTTATGTGGACGAGTGAATATCAGCAAAGAAGAAGTTACAAGTTGCAAAACAGAAGGGCAAAGCACAAGGCGGTTATGAACCGGAAACGAAAAGTAAGGAATGAAACAAACAGGAAAATGTTTTCTCGGAAAGAAACAGGAAAATGTACTGATAAACAAACAGGATATGATTCCAGTTAGGGCGAGGGGAGCTGTATCCGGATTTTATATTTATAACGTTGCGGAGGAGGTTTCTGAGGGGGTGACACGTGGGAGCCACTGAATGGGCCACAAGACAACCTCTGCGGGCTCCACTCTAACCGGCCGTTTAAACGGTGAGATATCTTTAAAATAGTAACCAACCCACGCGGTTTTGTGTTTTAAAAAGACAGAGCGGTCAAGCGTCGCAAACTCAAACCTATTATTTTGCCACGTGTTCCCCATATGTCTACCTATTATTTTTGCCACGTGTTCCACATATGTCTGCTGTAATTACTAAATTACCAACTCATGCTTTACTAAAAAAAAAAAAAAAAAATCAGCACCGAAAAAGAAAAAAAAGAAATATCAGCAGCTGTCTGATTGTAAGATGAATACTTTTGATGTCAGTAGACTGGAAAAAGATTCCTATTTTTGCTTTTTAGGAGATTCTCTTTCTTTAAGTATTAAGCACGGCACGGTTTTTCTTTCTTAGATTCTTATTATCAACAAAAGAAAAAGGTCAGATTCCCAATGATATTCTATTTATAGTGTATACCCATAAAATGCATCTGGATCACTTTTAATTTGAATTGTTCCTATAACACTGAAACTAAGTTTCGGATTTTATCAACGACTGTGCTTGCCTTTCCTCGTCCTATATCAGTTCCCACTCACCCTATCAGTACGTGGATCTCTTGGCATTGTCCTCCGTTGGGTTTCGTTAAATTAAATATGGATGGCAGTGCCCTTAGCAACTCGGGTGACGCTGGATTTGGAGGTCTGATTCGCGATGAATATGCTCACTGACTTATTAGTTTCTCATAATATATTAGTCATGTTTTTATTACTATAGCCGAATTGCAGGCACTTAGGCATGGTTTAACTTTGGCATGGGATCGTGGCTACCGAAGGGTTATTATTGAGTTTGATTTTCAAGATGTGGTAACTCTGGTGCTGAATTCTTGCCTTCATTCTCACCCCATGTTTTTTCTCGTTGAGAACATTAAGACGTTAATTGCAAGAGATTGGTGTTGCTCTCTCCAGCATATTTTTCGTGAAACTAATCACTGTGCGGCTTCCTTACTAAGCAAGGTTCTTAAACTATGACTCGATGGTCTCTTTGGAAGAACCTAGCCTTAAGACTATGATTACTGCTCCAGAATGATCAAAGATTAGTAACATTTTTAAGGCGTTAGCCTTCGCTAGTTTCCTTCCTCCTATTAAACCAAAAAAAAAAAAGAATTATATCTCGAGGTACATACCAACTATTCTAGTCTTTTTCTTTAGATATTTAGAAAGCGTAAACTATACATAAACTTAACAACCATATGGAGAGTCCACGTGGCTGGCTCACATCAAGAGTCATAAAATTACGGCTAACCCTGGTTACACCACGTCGCTTGCAATAGCTAACGAGTCCTTGTCCTTTTTCATGCCACTAAATCTTAGTTATTTATTTATGTAGGTCTTGCATAAAATTTTCATGAGGTTCGTAAAATAAATGGTTGTGATTTTATGT
>JANIPN010000002.1:9530887-9544015 GCA_027478595.1 Erythroxylum anguifugum
CAAAGAGGATGAGTGCAGAGAAAAAAGAACAGGGTTTGAAAACGCGATATTTGTTGTTGTGAAATATCACAGAAACGTGAATTTTCCGTTTCCGTAAATGAGTTGCGGTTTTTTTTTTTTAAAACAGCGAAATAAATCAAATACAACCAAACGTGATTTATTCGGAAGTTTCAATTTCTATAAAAACCGCAACAAGAAACGAGAAAAAAAATCGAAAACAAACAGGGCCAAAGTAAATTAAACCAAAAAATTAAAAAAATCAAACCAAAAAATTTGTCATATAAAAAATTTTTAGGATTGAAATAGCTAATCGTTACTCTTCCGTCTATAACGTGTAGTTTTATACAATAATTAAAAAATTAATTTAATTTAATCAGTTTAATTATAAAAAAATTTAACTTTGGTAACTTTTTGGTTCAATTTTGTGTTCTTCTATTTGAATTATTTTAATAATTCTCATTATTAAAAATTAATTAATTAATTAGTAAATTTTTATAAATAAATAAGTTATTATAAATTAAATTAACTTAATTAGTTTCATTTATCGAGGAAACAATCCTAAAAACTTAAAAGGTTATAAAGGTTAAAATAGATGGGATGAGCACTTGATTTGTTAGTTGGTAGCTTTAGCACAAACAATAAAGGCAATGTGCGCGGCTTGATTTTCGGCACAAAAGCTGCATGCTTCCATTCATTGGTGGCACCGGCAAAATAAAATCATAACTAATCATGATACATCTATTTTCTTAATAATAATTTGTAATTAAAAATAATACTTTATTTTTAACTCAGTCTAATTTCAAATTAATAAATAAAATTTAAAAATTCCATTGAACTCTAATCTTAATTTAATAACTTGAATTAATCAGATTTCAAATCAAAACTACACTTATTTTAAATTTAGAAGGAAGTAACCCATATTAAAACTATCAATTAATTGGACAAGAAGCGAATAAATGTTGCCTCGTCCTATAAAAGACGTTCTACGTTTTAAAACAGATAAACCAACTAAAAGGATCATCGTTGCAATTAGAGAGCTTGTGCTTGTCGCGTGATGCTTAAGGATCATCGTTGTGATCACATGAATTGTTAAGACAATAAGTGGAATAATTTGGACTCCATAGGCTGGAATACAGCTGATCCAATCTTTTCCTCCTCTGGACGCCATAGGAGGTACGAGTAGGACCTGTGTCACTCCTCGGCATGTGAGCACCGACAGATCCAGCTGTTCCGTGTTTTATCCCCTACTCCCCACTCCCACGGTACCATCCAACTGACATCCTGTCACCATCTGCCACATCAACAACTACCTGTAAAAATCACCAGTTTCACACTTTGTGAAAAGCCGTGTGTCACATGGAAACATCACCCCACGCGCAATCACCGCACATTTATTATTTAAAATTATTAAAACTTTGACGACATTTATATATACGCGCTGATATGCTTACACTTTATCTTCACTCTCATATTTTCATTTTCTGGTCGGATTAGATATGGCAAGAGGAGCAGTGTTGTTGTTAATCGCTCTCTGCGTACTTCCGGCGATAGTGACCGCCGGTCGCCCCTTCAGAAACCCATTAAAGGTGCGGGGCACTGTGTACTGTGACGCTTGTCGTGCTGGTTTCGAGACCTCCAAAGCCACCGGCATCGCTGGTACGATACGGCGCTCTATTCAAATCCCTTTCAGTTTTTAGTTCACTGGATTGTCTACATTGTGTCGGATATGCTAGATCTGTTTTTAGTCATAGGTGATTGACTGGTAGTAACCTATTCTTCTAGATCTGGGCAAGATATAAATGTTTAGTATAACCTGGACCTGGAGCATTATACTAATTATAGTTGAAAAGGAGATGGTTGGTTGACAAAGTTTTTATGTGAAGTATCCCCGATTTGATGTTATATATGTTGTATGAAAATTTGGAAATTGATTGAGAACTACTGTAATCTGGGTTTAACAAGATTATATCCCAAGTGGAAAAGATCTTCTTTCTTTCATCACATTTCGCTACTGTGTTTTTTAAGTGAATCTCTTGTATTTTTTTTCATAGGTTTGATGTGTTTTAGAAGTGAATCTACTAAATTCTTGTCGTAGGTTTGATGGGTTTTAGTCATAGCTTTGATGTGTTTTTGAAGTGAATCTTCCGAGTTCTTTTCATAGGTTTGATTGCGTTTTTGAAGCGCAGCTACCGAGTCTTCTCCTTGGTTTGTAATTTTACATGTAGTGACTGCTTTTGAGATTACAAATAATTGCTAATAGTGATGATTGGTTGTTAAAACATGTAGTTGATGTTGTATTTGTGTAGGTGCCAAGGTTAAAGCTGAATGCAGAGCCAGGAAGTCCATGGAACTATTGTTCAGTAAGGAAGCAACCACCGATTCTAAAGGATCGTATACATTTGAAGTTGATGAGGACCATGAGGATCAGATTTGTGATGTATTGCTGGTTAGCAGCCCCCTTGAAGGATGCAGCAAGCCATCATTGGGGCGTGATCGAGCTCGTGTTATCCTCACCCGAGAGAATGGGATTGCCTCAGACGATCGCTACGCCAATGCCATGGGGTTCGTGAAGGATCAACCGGAGGCTGAATGCACCGAGATCCTCAAACAGTATCAGGAATTCGAAAATGAGGACTAGGTTTAGCATTGAGTTGCTGTAAGACATAGTTGATTTGTGCTTGTGCTTTTACATAATACTGTTACTTCCATCGCGCCGATTGTCTTTGTTATCCAGCTGTTTAGAAAACCTGTTAATTTATGCTCGTTAATGGACTCAGCTTGAGTTATATTATGCCATGGTTGAGAATCTCTTATGTGCATTCCTTCTATTGGTTGATTTTCAGCTGAAAGGTCAAGAATAACCTTAATTTTATATCTGAATAAAACTTAAGTGTACAAATTAAAGTTTATCAATTTTAAAGAGAGAATTTTGTAGCATCATATTTTTTGGGTTACAGTGTTGCATGTCTCTTTAAAATTAAATATTTTTATAAAAATATAATTAAATAAATAATTAAAAATATTTATAAACTTTAATTTTCTATAAATCAAACTAATAAAAGATTTAATTAAACATTAACAAAACTATTAATTAAAAAGTTCCTAACTTTATCAATCTCTGACTCTAAAATCTATAATCCTTAACTTCAGATCTTGTTATTAGGATATTGTCAAATACCACCATTTAGTATGAATCTCACTTTCCGCATTGTTATTTTAATTCTTTAACAATTATTTTAATTGTTTTATTTTGTTTCATTTACATTTTTATTTTTATTATAAAAATCATTTAAAATTATTTAAAAATTAATACTTTATGAATTATTTAAAAAATTATTTTTTTAAAAAAGTAAATCACATAATAACTAAATATGAATAAAAAATTTCACTTTATCATTCGTACTATTTGATACCAAATATTACTATAATTATTAACTTTATTTAATTTCATATCAAACATGTATAATCAATAATTTCAATATTATTCTAATTCTTGTCTTTTATTCTCGCTCTTATTTTTTGTATTCCAATTCATTTGTTATTGGTTTTCCTTTTTTTTTTTTTGACCATTATGAGTCACTATCATTGTCGTCATAAGTTGTTCTTGGTTCTCTTATGGGTCTTCTCGCGTGAGAAGGTTTTTTGTCTTGACCTAGTTGCAAGTTTTTTTTGTATCTTTGTGTGATTCTCCTGATCGTCTGCGATTAGATCATAGCGGTTGATAACATCTTGATACGACACCTCCAACACATTAGCAGTCTTATTACGATTAGGAGTCTATCTTTTATTGCGATTAGTAGTCTAGCATTATAAATATTTGATAGTTAGAGCAAGTAGGTAAGTTTTGAGAAAATTAATTCCTTTATTTTGGACTTTAGTTCTCTCCATACGGACTGACTTGGGAGTTTAAGATTCTTGCTCTTAAATTTATCAATAAAGTTATATTATTTAGTTACTTCAATTTTCCTTCTTTTCTGGTTCCTATCAATTGGTATCAGAGCCATGACCATCACTCGTTCATCCACCAATGACCCACCACCACAAACCCACAATAATATACCGGAAACAGTATCCCAACAATTAACTGTCATAGCCTCTCGTCTTGAGATATTTGACACAATAGTTGCTGATATAGCTGCGTTAAAAGCTCAAGCTGATAAGGGGAAGAAACCTGAGAGTAGTAATGATTGGCGAACAAGGGGAAGATCTCAATGGAACGACGAGACAGGGGACGAAGGAGAACAATACTAGGGTCATAAAAGTACCACGCGTCCACCTTATACTAAGATAGAATTTCCAAAATTCGAAGGAGGTGATCCACGTGGTTGGATTTTGAAGGCTGAGAAATACTTAAGGTATTATCAAACACCCGAAGAATCGAAAGTTGACGTAGCGGCTATGTATTTGGAAGGTGATGCACTTGATTTGTTCGCTTGGATCAATTCCGAGAGAACTATTTTGTATTGGGAGGAGTTAGTGAACACGTTTCAAGGACAATATGGTCCGGCTGAATTCCACAATCCCGATGAATATCTTTGTGCTGTTCGTCAAACGAGTACAGTACAAAAATATCGTCAGGAATTTGCTAAACGTTTGGCTCGAGTTAAAAATTGGCCTGAACATTGTATCTTGGGTATTTTCCTTAATGGGCTGCGAGATGAATTAAAATCTGTTGTGAGAATCCACAAGCCTAGATCTGTCTATCGGGCTATGAGTTTGGCACTAGAGTTTGAACAAAAGACCAATCTTAAAAATGAGCCAAAAGCAAATCAATGGGTCAACTTTAATGGGCCCAATACTTCACAGGCCCAAACTTCCAATTTGTCACGTGTAGGTCCATTCACCAGCAACCCAACAGCACAACATTCTACATCTGCTTCTGCTTCTGCTTCTTCTCGACCAGCGACGCTGCGCACTTGGGACTAGGAGAAACAACTGCGTATTTCTAAGGGGCTGTGTTTTCGTTGCAATGAGAAGTTCTCTCCCGGCCATCGCTACAAGGCCGCAACCCTCAATCTCATGGAGGTGGCCGATGAAAACGGCGAAGACGCACCAGCTGAGGCTTTGGCTGAAGGTGACAAAGCAGGGGAATTTGCTAAAATTTCTCTCTTTCCGCCTTGAGGACAAGGCAAATTTCCAGATGGGATGCATTGATACGACACCTCCAACACATTAGGAGTCTTATTACGATTAGGAGTCTATCTTTTATTGCGATTAGGAGTATAGCATTATAAATATTTGATAGTTAGAGCAAGTAGGTAAGTTTTGAGAAAATTAATTCCTTTATTTTGGAGTTTAGTCCTCTCCATACGGATTGACTTGGGAGTTTAAGATTCTTGCTCTCAAATTTATCAATAATGTTCTATTATTTAGTTACTTCTATTTTCCTTCTTTTCTGGTTCATATCACATCTCAATCGATATGGCTCATTTGTCTGTAGATGAGAATGAGGAGGAAGTAGTAATTTTCAAGGCGGATGAGTTGATCACGAAGAACCGTTGAATCCAAAACTATGCTTGGTTGGTCGTTTCCTAACGGCGAGGCTGTTTAATTTCATGGCCATGAAACAAACGTTGGCGTCTTTAATGCATTCAGTTATGGGGATGTTAATCAAGGAGTTGGAGGGTGGTGTTTATACTTTCTAGTTTTACCATGAAATTAATATGAACGGAGTACTTGACATGTGCACTCGGACTTTGAATAACCAAATCCTATTATTGGAGAAGATGGAAGGCTATTCGCATCCTTTAGAAGTACCAATTTCTCATGTATTCTTATGGGTACAATTACATGGACTACATCCTGGTTATCGATCAGATTATGTCCTCGAAAAAATAGGTAACCAACTGGGGGTGTTTGCTAAAGGTGACCCTAAGAATTTAACCAACAAGAATCGAACTTATTTCAGGGTGTGAGTGAAGTGGTCTATTGAAAAACCAATTCGGACCTCATTGAAGTTGCGAATGGAAGATGATTCGGATGAGGTTTTGGTTTCATTGGTATATGACAGAATTCCAGGATTTTGCTTTATCTGTGTAATTATTGGGCATGGGGAGAAGTTTTGTCCAGTACCAGTTCTGAATAATGAAGTGGTGGTGCAGAGGAAGTATGGATCGCATCTTAGAGCTTCCACACGAAAAACTCAAATGAATATAGGGCCCAGATGGCTTAGGGATGAAGAATCCTATAGCACTGGTCACTCAAACGGAGATGGTGATCAGACTCCAGATGTAAGACGAGGTGGCGTTGGTAATCCCACAATGGGAGGTGTACAGGTTGGAGCATCTTGGGGTAATAATTCAGGGGCAGGAGCGAATCACAGAGGGGATAAGGGGGAGGTTATGGGTGGAATTGTAGGAAATTCAAAAGGAAAGGAAGTGGTGTCAACTACTAGAGGTGTTGTTGTAATTGATCCAAAGCGACGATGTACGAGTAATGAAGAAATTACTGAAAACCTTGAGATGGGTGTGTTGATTGATTCCAATCAGGTTCCAAAAATTGACATAACGAACCCGCCGAGATCAATGAAGCTATTAAGTTGGAATATAATATATATTTCTATATTATCAAGGAAGTTACATAAAAGTAACGGAGTCATGTTTTCGTTGCATTTTCCATTTATATAGAGTTCAATTTTAATGTTTTTAAAACAATATAATTTGTTTTGATTACAGTAAAATATTAAGGTCTAACTTGTGTTACGACATAAACCTTATGATTTTTTTTTATCTCTTTGGCTGTTCATTTTCTTACGACTCTAATTATAAGTTTTATATCTTAATAAAAAATGGGGAGTAGACAAAACTTCACCTTTAAGATTTAAAGTTCACTTCAATTAGAGAATTTAAGAGCAAAAATATGTGATGGTCTAAATTGCTAATGAGAGGGGAGGGCAATCGTGATAAAAAACATTGTGTGTTTGTGGCCGACAGTTGAAGATCTAATGGGTCGAGAGAGGTGTCTTTGGTTCAATGTGATGTAAGGAGCCGTACTGGACTTTAATGGTAAGGTACATGAAATAAAAGCTTGTGGGTTCTTACAAATGGGCCTACTCACATCTCTAAATGCAAGTGGTTTGCAATTGGAATTGCAACTACTAATTCTTAGTTCTAATGCGAACAAATCCTAACTTACAACTGTAGATACCTCCCAAGTAACAACATGATCTAAATATTTCATCTAATTTATTATTTCTTGATACAACGTGTTTGGCTTGCCAACCTTGCTTAACCTAGATCTCGGGCTCATCACTATTGTTAGTGCACTTTCAGGGTGTGAAATTATCCTTCTAGAAGATATGACGGGGGTTAGTTTCTTTCAGAAGATCATGTAATTTTGTTTCTTTCCATTGTAAAAAAAACAACGTGTTTTTGGTTCAAACTTAGTCAGGAAGTAATGTCCCTTTTATTCTCCTAATATCCTAGTATCTTGGAACAACTCACTACTTTATATACTATGTAGGTCTTTTTTTTATAAAATTTTGGTGGATATGGATGAGTGATGCCTTTTATGTTCAGTAGGGACCATATTAGTAATTGATTATACTTGGTAAGATTTATTAGATACATTTTATAATGTAAAAATGTAAAATTAAATTAACCTATGATGTCATTTGTTATTGGTTTTCCTTTTTTTGACCATTGCGAGTCACTATCATTGTCGTCCTAAGTTGTTCTTAGTTCTCTTATAGGTCTTGTCGCGTGAGAAGGTTTTTTGTCTTGCCCTAGTCGCAAGTTTTTTTGTATCTTTGTGTGATTCTCCTGATCTTCTGCAATTCGATCATGACGGTTGATAACATCTCAATCGATATGGCTCATTTGTCTGTAGATGAGGGTGAGGAGGGAGCAGTAATTTTCAAGGCGGATGAGTTGAGTCACGAAGAATCGTTGAATCCAAAAATATGCTTGGTTGGTCGTTTCCTAATGGCGAGGCCAGTTAATTTCATGGCCATGAAACAAACGTTGGCGTCTATAATGCGTTCAGTTATCGGGATGTTAATCAAGGAGTTGGAGGGTGGTGTTTATACTTTCTAGTTTTACCATGAAATTGATATTAAAAGAGTACTTGACATGAGCCCTTGGATTTTCAATAACCAAATCCTATTATTGGAGAAGATGGAAGGCTATTCACATCCTTTAGAAGTACCAATTTCTCATGTATTCTTATTGGTACAATTACATGGGCTACATTTTGGTTATCGATCGGATTATGTCCTCGAAAAATTGGGTAACCAACTAGGGGTGTTTGTTAAAGGTGACAATGAGAATTTTACCAACAAGAATCAGACTTATTTCAGGGTGCGAGTGAAGTGGTCTATTGAAAATCTAATTCGGACCTCATTGAAGTTGCGGATGGAAGATGATTCGGATGAGTTTTTGGTTTCATTGGTATATGAGAGAATTCCAGGATTTTGCTTTATCTTTGGAATTATTAGGCATGGGGAGAAGTTTTGTCCAGTACCAGTTCTGAATAATGAAGTGGTGGTGCGGAGGAAGTATGGATCGCATCCTAGAGCTTCCACACGAAAAACTCAATGAACATAGGGTCCAGATGGCTTAGGGATGAAGAGTCTTATGGTACTGGTCACTCAAACGGAGATGGTGATTAGACTCTAGATGGAAGACAAGGTGGCGTTGGTAATCCCATAATGGGAGGTGTGCAGGCTGGAACATCTTGTGGTAATAATTTAAGGGCAGAAGCGAATCACAGAGGGGATAAGGGGGAGGTTATGGGCGGAATTGTAGAAAATTCGAAAGGGAAGGAAGTGGTGTCAACTAATGGAGGAGTTGTTATTGATCCAAAGCGACGACGTACAGGAAATGAAGAAGAGATTACTGAAAAGCTTAAGATGGGTGTGTAGATTGATTGCAATCAGGTTCCAAAAATTGACATAACCGACCCACCGAGATCAATGAATCTATTAAGTTGGAATATAATATATTTTTCTATATTATCAAGGAAGTTCCATAAAAGTAACGGAGTCATGTTTTCGTTGCATTTTCCATTTATATAGAGTTCAATGTGATGTAAAGAGCCTTACTAGACCGTAATGGTAAGGTACATGAAATAAAAGCTTGTTGGTTCTTACAAATGGGCCCACTCCTTTCTCTAAATGCAAGTGGTTTGCAATTGGAATTGCAACTACTAATTCTTAGTTCTAATGCAACAAAATCCTAACTTACAACTGTAGATACCTCCCAAATAACAACATGATCTAAATATTTCATCTAATTTATTATTTCTTGATACAACGTGTTTGACTTGCCAACCTTGCTTAACCTGGATCCCAGGCTCATGACTTTTAGTGCACTTTCAGGGTGTGAAATTATCCTTCTAGAAGATATGACGGGGGTTAGTTTCTTTCGGAAGATCATGTAATTTTGTTTCTTTGCTTTGTAATAAAAACAACGTGTTTTTGGTTCAAACTTAGTCAGGAAGTAATGTCCCTTTTATTCTCCTAATATCCTAGTATCTTCGAACAACTCACTACTTTATATATACTATGTAGGTCTTTTTTTATATAAAATTTTGGTGGATATGGATGAGTGATGCCTTTTATGTGCAGTAGGGACCATATAGGAGGCATGAAAAAATAAACAAAGGGGACCGAGGTAGAGACAAAATAGACATAGGCACAATATTTCCACATATTTGCATAAACAAAACAAATATAAGTTCAAATATATGTGCAAAATATTGTAGAAGCAAGCAAAAAACATGGAAATGGAGAAGTGGAAAATACTACCAGTTACCGCAAAAGAGAAGGGAAAGTTAAGTTGCATAGAGGGAAAAGGTGATGATAGTAGCTAGTGACAACTCTAAAGATGTCTGCTTGGGACGGGGAAGATAACTAGGAATGGCAATGAGTCGGCCCATGCGCCGGTCTTTCTAATTTTTTAAAATTAAAATATAAAATAATATCTTTTTTTTACTTGAGTTTAGGTCTGAGTCGTTCAAGCCCAAGCCTGTCAGAAGCCTAACTCTTCTAAGCAAAACAATGTCGTTTTGCATAAAAAAAAAGTTGGGTCTCAAATTAGTCTGGACTTAGTTTGATCCATGGACCAGTCTAATTCAACCATGTCAGTTAGAATCAGCCCGAAAATTTAAATGTGCAAAAAGTTTTTGTTTTAAAAAGAGAAGCAACTGAATAGACCCGTCCATAACCAAGAACTGTGGCGTTGTAGCCATGGAAAAGTGTGTCAACCAACTGAGCTACACAATCGCTAAATATCGTAGAGGAAGGAGATCCTGTGCTACCGTACATGTAGTCATAAATAAACGTATGCGAGCCGATTTACACCTAATTCACATCAAAACCCCAATAACCGTTTTTCAATACCAACCAACATTTTCGATTCACAAAAAATGTTTAGGTGATCACAATATCAACACGTAATGTTTCGGTTAAAAAACCAATATATTGCAAAGGAAGCAGCTCAAACACGATACCTGAGGCTCTTCAGGGACGACAGTGATGCAGTCCGTACAACCATTAATAAGTTCTTGTGTGATTAATGGCTGGATGTTAACGGCAACTAGCACGCTTTCCGTATTGTCCATATTTGAGAAACAGAGAAAAAAAAGACATACACACACACACACAAAG
Source organism: Erythroxylum anguifugum (assembly GCA_027478595.1). Lineage (NCBI taxonomy): Eukaryota > Viridiplantae > Streptophyta > Magnoliopsida > Malpighiales > Erythroxylaceae > Erythroxylum > Erythroxylum anguifugum. The sequence goes on from JANIPN010000002.1 coordinate 9,541,494, forward strand.
CTGAATAATCGCCCTCGCAAGAATGAAGACTGGAGGTGATTTGACGCATCCGAAAAAATGACAAGTCTTGTTGTCGTCGGTGTTGGCGACGACATATCTAACCCCGCAGTTAATAAACGGGCGTTGAGATTAGGAGTGGATTAGATCACCTGAAACAAAATGAAAAAGGCTTTTTGTGTTCTGCAGGTAATTTTGAATGGAGAAGAGAAGTTTTTCTTATTTTTTATTTTTAAAGATCAACGGAGAGCGATTAAATTATTGAATTGAATTGGACAAAAGGCGCTTTCAGGTCCGAATTCAAATTTGAGGTAGCAGCTCACATGCAAAGCTTTGCATGTGAGGATACTAACGGTACAGCCCGGTCTACACGAGTAAAATAGGAAAATAGATGAACCGGATTCGATGGACAGGGTTAGCTGACTGACTAATTTGGGAGTTGTCACTGACTTAGGTGGTCAAAATTATAATTTATCTCTATTTTTAAGGGGAAAGGGGAAAAAAAGTTGCAAAAATATATAATTTGTAACTAATACGAGGCAATTGACCGGTATTTAGTTGTATATTCTTAGGTTGACATAGATATGCTTAAAGTGGAACAAGTGAAATCTTTATAAGATGTTATGCAATCACAAATTTCTCAATTAGAAGGGTTTGTGTGTACCATGCTCCATGCAATGTAGCAGTGAAAAACAAATGTTAGTAATCGATTATACTTGGTAAGATTTATTAAATACATTTTATAATGTAAAAACACAAAATTAAATTAACCTATGATGTCATTTGTTATTGGTTTTCCTTTTTTTGACCATTGCGAGTCACTATCATTGTCGTCCTAAGTTGTTCTTGGTTCTCTTATGGGTCTTCTCGCGTGAGAAGGTTTTTTGTCTTGGCCTAGTCACAAGATTTTTTGTATATTTTTGTGATTCTCCTGATCTTCTGCGATTCGATCATGACGGTTGATAACATCTCAATCGTTACGGCTCATTTGTCTGTAGATGAGGGTGAGGAGGGAGCAATAATTTTCAAGGCAGATGAGTTGAGTCACGAAGAATCGTTGAATCCAAAACTATGCTTGGTTGGTTGTTTCCTAATGGCGAGGCCGGTTAATTTCATGGCCATGAAACAAACGTTGGCGTCTATAATGCGTTCAGTTATGGGGATGTTAATCAAGGAGTTGGAGGGTGGTGTTTATACTTTCTAGTTTATCACGAAATTGATATGAACAGAGTACTTGACATGTGCCCTTGGATTTTCAATAACGTAATCCTATTATTGGAGAAGATGGAAGGCTATTCGCATCCTTTAGAAGTACCAATTTCTCATGTATTCTTATCGGTATTACATGGACTACATTTTGGTTATTGATCGGATTATGTCCTCGAAAAATTTGGTAACCAACTGGGGTGTTTGTTAAAGGTGACCCTGAGATTTTTACCAACAAGAATCGGACTTATTTCAGGGTGCGAGTGAAGTGGTCTATTGAAAATCCAATTCGGACCTCATTGAAGTTGCGGATGGAAGATGATTCGGATGAGTTTTTGGTTTCATTGGTTAATGGGAGAATTCCAGGATTTTGCTTTATCTGTGGAATTATTGGGTATGGGGAGAAGTTTTGTCTAGTACCAGTTCTGAATAATGAAGTGGTGGTGCAGAGAAAGTATGGATCGCATCTTAGAGCTTCCACATGAAAAACTCAATGAACATAGGGTCCAGATGGCTTAGGGATGAAGAGTCCTATGGTACTGGTCACTCAAACGGAGATGGTGATCAGACTCCAGATGGAAGACGAAGTGGCGTTGGTAATCCCACAATGGGAGGTGTGCAAGCAGGAACATCTTGGGGTAATAATTCAGGGGCAGAAGCGAATCACAGAGGGGATAAGGGGGAGGTTATGGGTGGAATTGCAGAAAATTCGAAAGGGAAGGAAGTGGTGTCAACTAATGGAGGTGTTGTTATTGATCCAAAGCGACGACGTACGGGCAATGAAGAAGAGATTACTGAAAACCTTAAGATGGGTGTGTAGATTGATTCCAATCAGGTTCCAAAATTTGACATAACGAACCCACCGAGATCAATGAATCTATTAAGTTGGAATATAATATATTTTTCTATATTATCAAGGAAGTTCCATAAAAGTAACGGAGTCATGTTTTCGTTGCATTTTCCATTTGTATAGAGTTCAATTTTAATGTTTTTAAAACAATATAATTTGTTTTGAGTATAGTAAAATATAAGTTCTAACTTATGTTAATACATAAAGCTTATGATTATTTTTGTCTCTTTGGTTGTTCATTTTCTTACGACTCTAATTATAAGTTTTATATCTTAATAAAAAATGGGGAGTAGACAAAACTTTTCGACCTTTAAGATTTAAAGTTCACTTCAATTAGAGAATTTAAGCCCAAAATTATATGATGGTCTAAATTGCTAGTGGGAGGGGAGAGTAATCGTGATTAAAAAACGTTGTGTGTTTGTGGCCGGCGGCTGAAGATCTAATGGGTCGAGAGGGGTATCTTTGGTTC
>JANIPN010000002.1:9552595-9564836 GCA_027478595.1 Erythroxylum anguifugum
CATGCTAATTAATTTCATAAAATGCTTGATTAAGACATTAAACTTCATTTAATCCATACTAAATTTTCTCCAAAGATCAAGACATTTTTCCAATCATGAAATTGAAGGAATTTGATGAAACTTCCTTCTAGACAATTGTTCCTCATGGTCTTAATTTCATAATGACACCCCAAATTATTCAATTTGGCTTCATATTCTAACAATTATACACCATCATTTCATATTGTTCTTATACTAAAACATTTTCCAACTTTTAACCTTTAATATTTCTTATATAATGCATCTTGTTCTATACCATCTTTTATATTTCATTTTCAAATTCATGAATTCTTCTTTGTTTATACATGAATAATCATGAACCACTTCTCATTTAATAGTCCTAACTTACCGAAAGATTCGGGGTCCAATAGTACAACCATTAATAAGTTTCGGCGTGATTAATGGCCGGATGTTAACGACAACTGGCACGCATTCCGTATTGTCCATATTCGAGAACACCTAATGCCTTATATAAACCTACCACGAGCCAAAATAGAGAAAAAAAAAGACACACACACACACACACACAAAGCTGAATAATCGCCCTCGCAAGAATGAAGACTGGAGGTGATTTCACGCATCCGAAAAAACGACGAGTCTCGTTGTCGTCGGTGTTGGCGGCGACATCTCTAACCCCGCAGTTAAGAAACAGGCGTTGAGATCAGGAGTGGATTAGATCACCTGAAACAAAATGAAACGGCTTTATGTTTTCTGCAGGTGATTTTGAATGGAGCAGAGAAGTTTTTCTTATTTTTTATATTTAAAGATCAACGGAGAGCGATTAAATTATTAAATTGAATTGGATAAAAGGCGCTTTCAGGTCCGAATTCAAATTTGAGGTAGCAGCTCACTTGCATGTGAGGATACTAACGGTACAGCCCGGTCTACACGAGTAAACTAGGAAAATAGATGAACCGGATTCGATGGACAGGATTAGCTGACTGACTAATTTGGGAGTTGTCAAATTTAGCATTTTTAAAACAAGAATTTAATTTGAACATAATAAAATGTTAATATTTAACTTGTCTTGAGATGTAAACGTTCGGATTATTTGTCTATTTGTCCGTTCATTTTCTTACGTCTCCTAAATTAGAAGTTTTGGGTCTTAACAAAAATGGGGAATAGAGAGAACTTGTCAACCTGTAAGATTTAAGTTCGTAAGAGAATTTAAGGATAGAATTATGTGTTGGTCTAAGTTGCTGGCGGAATGGGAAGACAATAGTGATAAAAGAAAAAAAAACGTGTGTTAGTGGCTGGCGGCTGAAGATCTAATGGGCCAAGATATGATGAAAGGGTGTAATTGGTTCGAGATGAGATAGAGCCTTGGTTTGTTTGGACCGTAATAATAAGGTACATGAAACAGAGGTTTGTGAGTTATTCCAAATGAGCCTACTCATTTTTCTAGAAACAAGCGATTTGTAATTTGATTCTTGGCTGTAGTGGAGAAAAATCCTAACTTACAAATGCTGACGCTGCCCAACTAACAAGTTGATCTAAATGTACACATCACCTACTTTAATGTGTCATCGAAATGCCGTTTACCTTTTTAATGGGCATCACTGTCCACTAGTTCAAGCGGAGAAGACTAAAAAAATACCAAAACCAACACCTAAACGTCTCCTTCACGGACAGAATTTGATGAGTATATTCCTTAGCTGACTATGACTAGGTGGTATTTGCCACGTGACTTTGAAGATGTGCTGATCATATAGATTTTAATATGATATCATTTTCATTTGTGTCATGTGAAAGGAGGATGTAGGTGTTGGGTTAGGTGGGTGCTGAAAGGGCCGCCTCCGTGTTGGTTTGGTGGCTATGGAGGTTATTATTCTTTAAGAACTTAGAAGAGGCTTGAAAATGCTTCACCAAGGGTTGGAGTTTGTTGAAGAAATTCCTTTAATGAGACTTGTTGCTGCACCACCACCTACACCCCGCACAACATCATTCATGCCGCTTCATGGTTAGGAAACATATGATATGAACTGTTTATTTATGTGCGTCTTTTTGCTGCTGTGTAAAGACTCCTCTATTTTTTTTTAAAAAAAACGCTTTTTAGACTTTTTTTAAAATTATATTAAATAAATTATGAATATAACTGTACCATAGTAATTAAGTTCATTCTTTTGCTTAGAAGTCTAGAAAAATAATTAGGAAGAAAGAGAGAAATATGTAAAACTAAAAAGAATATGATATTGCCAAAACTCAAAAAGGGGATTGATGAAGTTCTGAAAGTGCCACCTGACCAGGTACAATAAAATTGTTAGAACTCACTTAGTTCGAGTCACGCAAGAGCTGAAATGGAAAAAAAAATTTGTTGATATTCCTCTAGTTTTTTGGCAAAGTTTTTAATCGAATCAATTATGGACGCTTTATTTTTAGTGATAGTGTGAAAGTTGAAGCTACTCGAAAATATGATGGCTAATAAGAACCTTATGCTAAACAAGGGGAGCTAGTGATCAATCATCAGCTGAACAAGTGAAGCGATAATGTGAAAGTTCAAGCTACTCGAAAATCTGAGGGCTAATAAGAACCTTATGCTAAACAAAGGGAGTTAGTGATCAATCATCAGCTGAACAAGTGAAGACTCCTTATATGCAAAAGTATACAGGCTACGTAGGAACCTGAGGGATCTTGAAATTTTAAATTTACCTTCTCTAAGATTTTTAGAGTGGAGTCTTAGGGATTTAAGATTAGTTAGGCTAAATTGGAATATTTAATGAAATAAAATTAAAAAAAAACTGAACAAAACGGAAAAAGAGCGAAAAGAAACAGAGTCGTCAAATCCCAGGCGTCTTTTGATTCAACAAAAGCCCACGCAGAAAAGTTCCGTCTCCTGAGTCCTGCCAACTGGAGAAAAGGACACTTACGTTATTTATAGTTTTCTTACGAAGGCAAAGCGCATCTAAACTACAAAGCTACCAACGAGTTCTTCTATAACGCTACCTCTCCACACACATACCATGGGCATTTCCGCAAGATCATAATTTTTTGTTCATCTTTTTGTCTGATTCGTTGCCTGTGAATTGAAGTGGAAGCGTAAAGCTCGAAACTTTTATTGCGTGGGACGGGTTTTAGGAAGTTCCCGTCATTCTCCGTCAACTGTTCTCGTAAACCCTGTCCGTCCCTACTCACACTTTCTCATTTTTCCTCGTTTTCTTCGCTTGGTAACTATATAACCAGGTGATATCAATTACCTGTTATTTTATGTGAAGCTTGCGCCTTTCTTGCCTTCCGTTCTCGGCATTTCTGTTTCTGGGTTTGTTCTATTCTGTTCTTTTCTTCTCCTTGTTGGGTTCTTCTGAAGGCTCATCCCGTTTTTGTTATGTGGATCATCTTATTGGAGCATGTACTTCGTTTTCGAATTACACTTATTTGTAAAAGGGTTTCTTGTTTGTCTAATTAGAGGTTTGTGTATTACATGGCTCTTTAATGCATTTTGACCTTTTTATTTGTGATTCTGGGAGCTAATTTCTTATATAGATCTATCATTATTTTGATGGTTCGTTTTGCGTACTTTAGCAATTGCTGTTTATTTTAAGGGCCATAATATAGCCATTGAAGAATGAAATTTTGCTTCTGGTAATAACCACCTGTGATCTCGTTGTATATTTCTCGTTTGCGTTTCGCTGTTCATTTTTGACTTGTGGGAAAAGGAATATGCCTTGTTCTGTCCTCTTATGCTATTTGAACAATGCCTTGTTCTGTCCTCTTATGCTATTTGAACAATGCCTTGTTCTGTCTTCTTATGCTATTTGAACAAGTATATTGATTTTAACGGCGCTGCTTTTACTAAAATTATTAAGAAGACCATTTGCATAACTACTTTCTTTCTTAAATTAATAGTTGGTTATCTCAAATTTTCAGTATGGCCAGCCCTGTATTTCACCATGCTGTGGGGACTCTTCAGTCTCATCGAGGTCTTCATGACTCTGGATTAAGGTTTAGTCATGATCTTGGGTTCTCTGTTAAATTGATTCCAAAAGGTCTTGAAGCCCATATTGGGCTATCAAGAAGGAGTTTAAAAGGTTGTGAGAGGAAATATGGCATTATTAAAGCCTCATCAGCTTCTCCAACTTCGGTGGCTGGTCCAATTTCATCACCATCAAATAATGACACTAATGAGTTGCAGAAGAAATCAGGTAAGCAACTACCCCATGATTCCACTGTCATAAAATCAACTCCGATAAGGTTTTGTCTGGAACAAAGTGACAATGTCAACAGTACTGCTGCCTATAAAATTCAGACTAAGTGGAGGCATGGACTGAGTGTTGTAACTGAAATAAAAGTTAGATCCTTCTGAATACTTGGAATTCAATTTGATACTTTAAGTGAACTTTTCTAATCAGTTATTTCTCTTCAATTACAGGTGAAGCAGCTCTTATACTTGTGAGACATGGGGAGTCATTGTGGAACGAAAAAAATCTCTTCACAGGCTGTGTTGATGTGCCTTTGACAAAGAGGGGTGTGGAAGAGGCAATTGAAGCTGGTAGGCGAATTAGCAACATACCTGTTGACATGATATATACATCAGCCTTGATTCGTGCACAAATGACTGCCATGCTTGCAATGACTCAGCACCGACGCAAAAAGGTAGTTTTGACGAACAAACGTTTAGCATATAAAACTTTAATGTCTTGGTAGAAGTAGCATACCAACAAATTGGCTACTTTAACCAATCTTATGGGTCATCGGTGACTAGTTAGGTTGGTAATATAAAGCTTAATTTTTGAATGATTTTGTAGCATACCTGACACCCGGTCTTTAATTTATTTACCTACCTTTTAGTTGCCTGTCTAACCTGTTCACCGTCAACCTGAGGCAGGTGCCAATCGTTATGCATGATGAGAATGAACAAGCAAGATCTTGGAGTCAAATTTTTAGTGAAGACACACTAAAGCAGTCTATCCCTGTCATAAAAGCCTGGCAATTGAATGAAAGAATGTACGATAACTTTTTTTTGATAACCTAATGGCTGTAACAGTTATTACACAACTTAACAACTGTCTCCCTCATAGGTACGGAGAGTTGCAGGGTCTCAATAAGCAGGAAACAGCAGATAGATATGGGAATGAGAAAGTTCATGAGTGGAGACGAAGTTATGACATACCTCCACCTAATGGAGAGAGTTTGGAAATGTGTGCTCAAAGAGCTGTTGCTTACTTCAGAGATCATGTACAACCCTTTTTGCTCTTAATTCAACTGTTTTCTGAAGACTCATATGTGGTAGATCATTCATTAGCATCTGACTGCCGAAGGGTTGTGTTGCAGATTGAACCTCTACTTTTTTCTGGAAAAAATGTAATGATTGCAGCTCATGGGAATTCTCTGAGGTCAATCATTATGTATCTTGACAAATTAACTTCTCAAGAGGTGATAATCATGAAATTCAGATGCTTTATGTGGGTTTCTCTTCTTTGGCTTAACAACATGTAAAATTATGTTATTAAATCTTCTTGACAGGTTACCAGTTTAGAGCTATCAACCGGAGTTCCTTTGCTTTACATATTCAAAAAGGGGAAATTCGTGAGGAGGGGAAGTCCTGTGGCACCGACTGAGGCTGGGGTCTATGCATATACAAGGGTATGCTAGTTTTGTCATTCCTATTTATTCCTCTCAATTCTATGCATGCACATTTAAATTGATCTGAAGATTATATCTGCATACCTGTGCGCATGCATTGGATGGTACATTTCAAAAGTGTGGACGTAATTCAAGAGTGTAGTGAATGTACCATCTACAATCTAATATATAACGAGCATAAAATTAGTTACCTTTCCCTTTACATTGACGTGTGGAATTGAATAACTTGCATTCTTTTATTCTTCTCCACACTCATTGTGTCAATTAAATACCTCTGTGCAGAAGAAAGAGTTTCTAGATTTGCAATGACCAACAGATTTTGCAAATTGAAGACCTTTAGGCTTTTTTGGCCAAAACTTTGCCAATGAATTAAACTTTATCAGATTTGCCAGACCATTACTTACGATTTTTCATTTTAATTCTTGACACGACATATGCCTGGGCACTATGAATCTAGTAATTAAGATGTCAACTAAAAATACAAAAAATGATGAAAAAACTAGATTTTCTTTTCATGTTGTAAAAGAGCCTCGAAAGTAGCTCCGTGATCAATGACATGCAAAGTTCTTTTTCCTTAAAAAAAAGATTCAAATAAGGCTTTGTGTTGATGATTAATCTTGGGAGCAAAACTCAAGACTTATTTTTACTTGGATCAAATTACTCAACGGGAATGGAAGTTTTCTTCCTCATACTTCAAAGGTGTATCTTTCTTTTTTCATATTATGAATTAACTTTTGTGGGAGAGGTTGAGATAACACATTTTGTGGGCTTGAGTTTTGTTTCTGAAAATTAGAACACATATATATATTCATTTGGAGTAACAAATATGTATCTGCAGTTTCTTTTTCTCTATACAACCCTGTCACTTTCTGACATTCAAATTTCGCAATAGACTTTGGCTCTCTACAGGCAGAAGTTGGATGACATGCTAATTTAGTTCCATCGACGTTGGTAAGCACAATTGCTATAATCTTGTACTGCATCAATCTCAACTACTGCTGTTCTTCAATCCTTTCAACTCCTTGTATAAGTTGACTATTTTTGTCTTTCCAGGAAGTTGTATTCTCTTGCATCAGAGATATTATAGCTGTTCTTCTCAGGGATCTAAGGCAGGCAAGTGGACAAGTTACAGCAACATGTATGAGCTACATGGCATCCTCCCCAACCACCAAAATATATAGAGCTTCCCTAGTATTTTTTGTAATTTTGTGGGGACAAGCCGGTTTCCTTGTTTTGAGTTCTTAACGTTGTTATAATGTTTCTGATGGAGAATTTGAACGGTGTGATAAATGGACTAAAATAAGAGTATCTTTGGTTCAATATAGATGGATAGGTGAAGTCTATTGTAATGTAGCTATGAGATCATTTTGTCTTCAATCTTGCACTTGCTTCTTTCTTAAATTTTCACTGGCATATTATTGTCATACATTCTCGAGAATCGTTCGTGATTGGAATTTTGGTGATCATCCAATTTTATACGCTTAGCTATATTAGTTCAATGGGAGCCAAATTGTAGTGTTCGTGACAACTAAGTTGGTGAGTTATTCGGTTATTCCTACAGGATACATAGAAGAAAAAACTTTCAATTAAACAGTCCTAAAAATTCATCAAGTATTTTGAGCACAGTTCATCTTCAAATTAACAAATCCTTGTGAATAATTCATCCGGTACATGCGCCGTTTCAATAGGATCCGTAAAGGGTACAGCATTACATGAATTTTCAATATAGTCCAACATAAATTCAAGGGATTGAAGTGTCTAAGAGTCTCAGTACGATGACAAGTCCGCTTCCAGAACCAAAGTCATAACAGGTTATCCTTAAACAAAGTCAGGCGGCTGCTTTTTGTTCAGGGGAAACAACCCGGAGAATCCCTTCTGAGTCTTTAGCTCCAATATGATTTCCTGCGGAGAGAGTTGCAGAATCCCTACGATCAAGCTGGGAGTTTTCTGTTCTATCGTTATCTGAGGCATCAGAATCTGAAAATAAGTTAAGTGAGTCCAAAGAAGCAGCAGATGTCAGGTCCTGTTGTGGCACTACTGCTGAAGGAGTACTTCCTCTTGTCCAAAAAGAAGGCATCCTCTTGTCATCGTCTCTCATCCTCTCTGCAAATTTGCTAATATCGAAACCTGAATTGTTTCTTCCTCCAAATGCACAATCGAGTTCATCGATGTCAAATAGATCCTCCATTATCTTCATGGTGTTTGCTTCACCAGAATACACAAACTTGACCTTGTTGTAAGTCTTAGGATCTAGAAAAGCTTTCGCTGCCTGCAAGAAAGGATCTCCTGACATTAGAAACAGATGCAGCGTGTTAAACCAGAAACCGCAGTCATACCAACTTCTAGCTAAACCCAGAGAGACCAGACACTGAACTCTTTCATTTGCCCCGAATTGTTGGAATTTCACGCCTTGTCTTATTTATATGCAACTCTAAGAAGGTTACATGGTCCATTGCCATGTGAGCATTGAATCATTTAAAATAGAAACAAAATAAAACCTTTCCTTCATCAAAGTAACTGATTTAGTTTAGCCACTGCTGCTGAGACTGGAGATAAATATTCGTAATACTGTCCTACAATAATGTACTGGGGAGGATGCATCCCTTCCATTTTCTAACATAACATAGAAGAACTAGTCCAAGTGAAAAGAAGAATGTTAAACCAAAATGAACTTTTCATCTAATCACTATATGCTTTCTTATCAAAGTTTGAAGGAAACAGGATAGCTTTCAGTACAATAGTCATCAGCATTGAAGTTTGATAAGGAGAGGAGATCTTTAATTTTCTTGCTAGTAATAAAATCTCTACAAGTTTCCCAGCAAAAGAATACTTTAACGTGTGATAGGATGCAGGCTTAATAATAGGTAGAGCCTTTTTCTATTTTGGTTCAATTTTCTGAAAGATAGGGGAGTACTAATTATCTCATGTACTCTCAATCAAGACACATGGAACCTGGAAAATGAAAGGTGAATGTTTTTCCAGGATGTACGGTGATGATTTCATGCATATGATATCATTGGAAAACTTGTACTATGAAAATGCAAAATGGTTAATGTAAGGAAGATTACTATGATCTTACCAGCCAGAATGGTTCAAAAAATTTGGGTGCATTGTACAATATTGCCACACCTAGACGTTCTGGGTAGTGGTCTTGTAAAACATGGGCCGTTTCCCGTGTCACTTTCAGTGATATATTCGACAAATTGAAACCATGAAAATCAATCAACCAAACCATCTGCTCCTGGTCTGGTGGTAGGTTTAAAACAGCATTCTCCATGCAATATACCAGATACCTTATCTGTCCCTTTGTTGACTTGGTATTCTGCAGTCATTTATCAGAGCAAGCAACATAAACTTTAACTAGATTTTTTGACATTAAACTAACAGCAGAGTCTATATTACAATGCAATCGACACCATCCCAGCCCCATAAACAAATTAAAGACTTTACCAATGAATATAAAGAAAGATTAATAAAGAGCAGATATATTAAAATCTCAGTGGACAAAACAGAAATTCCTCTCTTACAGGAAGTTATTTTTCTCCCCAACTCTCATCCATGAGTTCATCTGAGCTGTCCCTTAAATGAAGATCATCTAATGATTCAAAGTTTTTAGGGCACCAATAAATAACCCTCTCGGCCTAAACACATCTTCTCCAATTAGTACACATAAGCAACAAAAGTTTCTCCAATATTTTTGAGAGATTTAGCTGAACGAGGCACAAATGCAGAGAGAGATAGTGTGTGTGTCTGTGACTTTTACCTGGCAACTAGGTCTCATGACAAGCACCGATCTCCCATGCTTGTCAAAGTAATTTGATCTGTAGATCTTCCCAGTCTCTGCTTCATGAGCAATCTCTTCCTACATCCAATATGAACACAGTGAGAAAAAATAACCGTTGTTATCCAATTAAATACTCAGTGAATACAATTTACCAGTACTCTCAACATACATACCTTAAAAACTAGTGGAATTTCTCATTGATTGGATTGGAACCAGTTAAATTATTTCAGACTGCAGCTTCTCTATTTTCAATCATGATGGTAATGGTAATTCTTTAAGGTTGTACCTAATTAGTAAACTTATGTAAGAGTGATCATGTTCACATGAGCTGTACTTTTATGCTTTTAGTTAAACTTCTTCAATCTTATGCTTGTACGTGGATATGTATAATTCTTATGCACAGACAAGATGAATGTAAATAGTTGCGTAAGTTGCATGTGAAGTACGACCCTATCCAAAGAGACAATGGGAACAAATCCCACCTACATCCTATTTAAGGATGATCTAAAAGCTAGAATAATAACTGAGGTAAAGCATGATTTACCCAACGGATCTCTTCTGGTTTATATTCTGCCCTCCATTTCAAGGTAACTTTCAGCATTTTAGTTGCCTTCTTAACATTCCAGTTTCTTGCCCTTAAGTATCTGGAGATTGATGCATCCGAACAATAAATGGCCAACTTCTCTGGCAATTGTCCAAGCAATTTTTTCACCTCATTAATCTGTGGATACCAAGCATAAAATGCTTAAAATATTCTCTTTGCATCAAACGCCTCAATTTCATATTCTAAACAAACTAGATGAGCATATTTGTTAGTTTTACCTTGGCCTGTTGCTCTTTAGCTGTTGAAGTCTTCTGTAAACCATTCGAAGAAGATTTCTTTGGACTCTCACTCATTGTAAGCTTCTGGACAACTCTGGAACTCTAGTTCAGGTTTCTATTTCAGTACATTCTCACTTCTAACAAATGTTTGAAACTACATACATAAGCAAATTGTGTAGCGACCAAAATCATTCTTTACATTAAAAAAACATTCCAAAGGATGGTCACAACAAAAGTATGCAAAATAAAAATCGAAACCATCCTTCTTATCTAAGAAAGAAATATGGTCTGTCTTCGCCCTTTTGGACAAACTGAAGATGAAAGTTCATATCAAAGCACTAAACTGATTTACAGTAATGAATTGTTTGTTGTTCAAAGCTTACTAAGAGGGGAGACTATTATTTCCCTCTGCAATGATAGATCTACAGAATGAGGCACGTTTAACAGCTTTATAACTACCTTTGGAGAAAGAATGTATAACATCAATACAGCCAGCAAAGAAGGAGAAAGCAGTTTGCTTTGTCGGTAAACAATCCTCAAAAATTGTTCTGACAAAAGTTGGAAGCAATCAAATTTGTGATAGACTGAAAGGAATGTTCCAAGTTTGTAAATTTAAATTTTCGTGGAAGAAAAGATCATTTTGACAGAGTATTTGAATAAAGTCGGGGCATCGAGAAGCTCAATGACTCCAACTGGATCCCTCCCTAAAATATTGAGCATGAATAAGACCAGAATAAAAATTATAGCTTGACAATAAGGATTTGCATCACGATATACAAATGCATTCTAGGTAGATTAGGACTACTAAGTAAGTTTTCCTTCAGAAATAATATCAAATTAAATTAGGCCCCCAAAGGAAGTGAATTGCTATCTTAAAAATTTAAAGGCCTGACATAAATCGGACAATTTATGCTAACTCACTCACTGGGTACAGTTGCCAAGTACGTTAATGTAAATGTTTGACAAAACTTTAGAAGTACACTAGTAGCCCAATTCCTTCCAGTTGATGTACAGACTACGAATAACATTTGGCCAATGCTTTAGTTGCAAAGAAGACGCCGAAAAGGAAACGTCAAATCGAAAATCTCCCCAATTCATGCCAATGGCTACACTGCAGATGGCTTGGACTAATGACTGCCCACAGATTAAACTCATACACTATAAATTTGAGCAATTACTGACTCCACAACTACAATTTGACGATTCCTTTCCTCTTGAAACGAAGTCATTATAAATTTGTCGGTGGAGCTAACACTCGGTTTCTATGTTCATTTTAGTAGATGCAAATTACGAAACAATGATACTCTCTCCCTTTTATCTTCTTTAGTTTCTTAATGCTCCAAAGGTTGCGCTGAACTCGAATTCTGGTTAAATCCCAACAATTGTTCTAATCACTTGAAGAAATATACGTTGTGGCGCCAAATTTACAACAGTTGCCTAGATATCAGAGGAAATCATAAAACCGAAACAAAATCTACCTACGACTTAAAACACGCATCAACGAGAAGAAAAAACTAAAGCTTATGAACAAACCTGATAGATTACAGAATTGGAGGCTAAGAAAACAGAGAAGAACGATTATTCCGGGAGAAATGAAGATCCTTAGCCGATTGAACCACAGAAATCGGGTCACACTGAAACGGGTGTCCTTAGGAATAGAAATCGGGAGAAGGGTAGGCCAAGTTTTTAATATTTAATATAATGTTTCGTAGATTTTTGGGAATCAAACTCGTTTGAGCTATTTGGTGAAGAAAATGGTACGAATGGGAACTGCTTTGTTGGCTTACGAGGAAAAAGTTGAAAGCCTTTATTGTTTTGTTTTATTATTATTACATTAGCTATCCTGGCTTAGCCAGACTAATCTTAACGCTACGTTTGGTTAGCGTCCTCGGACGCGAGGACGGAGAACAAAGACAGAAAAATTTTGTTCTCGTTGCGTTTGCTTGCTGTCTTTGCCCATTTTTGTTCCGTCTTCAGAGGATAAAGATAAAAATTTTTGTTCTTTCCAAGACTGTG
>JANIPN010000002.1:9564936-9578147 GCA_027478595.1 Erythroxylum anguifugum
TTTCTTAACTCAGAATCCAAATATATTGTTTACTAGAACTTGTGCTACGACCGAGAAGAAGAAGACTCGACGACACCACCAGAGTCCAGATCCAGACCAGGGAGGGGCGGCGACGCGACGTGAGAGAGACAACCGGCGAGATTCAGGCGGCGGACGGACGGACGGACGACGGGCGACAGAGAAGAGAGAAGAGATGTGGGCCGAACGTTGACGACGAGGAGGGGACGGCTAGGAGACGGCGAGACCAGATCTGAGGAGGGAGGAGCAGCGGCGAGCCGCCGGCGACGAGCGACGAGAAGAAGGAGAAATCGAAGAAGAGAGAAGAAGAGTCCAGATCCAGAAGCAGAAGGTCGGCGGGGAGGGGGGGTTAGGTTTAACTTTTTTTTTGCAATTAGGTCCCTGGAGAATTCAGATTTTTTCGAAATGGACCGAAAGGTACCGGAATTATGGGTACTGGCCGGTATCGACCGAAATCGGCCGGTACCCACTGGAATTTTTGACCGGTACCTTAATAGCCGTACCGGTTCCGTTTTTCGGCCGGTACGTACAATACGGAATGGTACTCAGATCACTGATATTGATGCATGATTAATAAATTTTAAAAGGATTATGTAAAACATTTATTATTCTTAGTTTGCATAAAATTAGGTGTCATGTGATCAATAAAATTTTAATTAGTTGAAGATTAGCCACAATATCTTTGATTAAGAAAAATTATATATTAAATGTTGTGGATCACATCTAGTAAATTGACATAAATTGTAATTACTTATATTCAAATATAATAAATTTTATCCTATAAATATGGGATAAAATTTATTATATTTGCATGGTTAATTAGGATGAAACAGTAAATTATCTTTTTCTTAATTTACCCACAGGTATTAAGAAAAGTAATATAATTTGATAATTTCATAATAAAGGTTAAATATAAAATTTTTAATTAAAGCTTAGCCCACAGGCAATTTTAATTGTTATATAATTCACATTTGAAAACTGATTTTATGTTTTAACTTTGGTAAAACATGATACATGTTTCTTTGCTTCAACAAATTTAGTGATATGAGCATGTTTATTTGAATTTTATGTAGCTATTCAACCTGTGAATTTTTCTGATATTCGATGTGATATTCCCGAACTGGATGGTGATAAGTATAAAATATGGAAGAGAGGATTCTCCTCCAATTAGGGTGTATGGACGTTAATTATGTTATATGAAAAGATGAACCACCTGCACCTACTAAAACTAGCACTCAGGCCAAAATTGCTCTTTTTAAACGTTGGGAGCGATTTAATCGCCTCAGCATTTTATCCTAGTATTCGTGGTTCTATTGGAGAGTGTGATCATGTTAGGGATCTACTGAAGGCTATTGATGAACAATTTGAGTCTTTAGATAAGGCCTTAGCCAGCACCTTAATGACCAAGTCATCATCATTAAAGCTCACAAGTGTTAGAGGTGTGTGTGAGCACATTAGACGAATGAGGGACATTGCGGTTCAGCTAGGGTCTCTTGAGATTGAGATGTCTAAGTCTTTCCTTGTACATTACGTACTTAATTCTCTTCCACCTCAATATGAACCTTTAAAATCTCTTACAGCACACATAAGGATAAGTGGTCTATCATTGAACAGTTGACCATATGTATTCAAGAGAAAGGGAGGTTGGTAATGGAATTGGGTGAAAGTGCACATATAACCATAGAAGGAAGGAATATAAGGCAAGCCAGACAATAAGGAAAGGGTAAAATACTAGTCCGTATTGAGATAAAAAAGGATTTCAATTCTAAATGTCACTTATGCAAAAAGAAAAGACATATAAAGAAGGATTGTGCAAATTTAAGGCTTGACTTATAAAGAAAGGTATTTCAATCTCACTTGTTTGTTATAAATCTAATATGGTTGATGTTTGTCACAACACTTGGTGGATTGATTTCGGTTCTACAATCCATATTTCCAATACCTTGCAGGCTTTTCTAAACCATAGGAAGCTAGTGGGCAGTGAACAATGCATCTATTCAGGCAACAAGATGCATTCACATGTGGAAGCTGTTGGGACATGCAAATTAGTTTTAAATTCTGGTTTTCTTTGAATTTGGAAAGAACATTTTATATTCCAAGTTTTTCTAGAAATTTGATTTCAATTTTAAGACTTGTATCTTTAGGATATTCCTTTTACTTTTCAAATACATCATTCAGTTTGTATCATGGATCTAATCTTGTTGAGAATGGTACAGTGATTGATGGCCTTTTCCGAATTAATTTTCAAGAAAATGTTTTTCACAATATAATGCATGTTCATAGTAATGCTAGTATTAAAAGATGTGTTATGAATGAACAATCCTCTATGTTGTGGCATCGAAGATTGAGACATATTTCCCTTGAAAGAATTAAAAAATTAGTAAATGATGGAGTATTTAATACTCTGGATTTTACTGACTTTGATGTTTATATGGACTGCATAAAGGAAAAACATATCAACATGAAAAAGAAAGGTGCCAAGAGGAGTTCAGACATATTAAAGATCATATGTACAGGCATTTGTAATCCAGAAATGGACTTGTATGGTCTAAAATACTTCATCTCATTTATAGATGATTACTCACGATATAGGTACCTCTACTTGCTTCATAACAAGAACGAAATATTAAATGAATTTAAGATATTTAAAATGGAAGTAGAGAGACAATGTGATAAGCAAATAAAGATCGTGGGATTAGATAAAGGTGGAGAATTTTATGGTATCTACACTGAGGGTGGACAAGCACCTGGTCCATTTGTGAATTTTCTTTAGGAGCATGGGATAATAACTCAATACACCATGCTTGGGTCTCCAGACCAAAATGGTGTAGTAGAAAGAAGAAACTGAACATTATTAGACATGGTGTGGAGTATGCTTAGCAGCTCTAAACTTCCTAAATCCTTGTGGACTAAAGCTCTTAAAACATAAGTGTACATATTAAATTGAGTTCCAACCAAGGTTGTTTCTAAAACACCATTTGAGTTATGGAAATGTTGGAAACTGAGTTAGGGACATATACGTGGTTGGGGATGCCCGTCTAAAATAAGAGTTTATACTCCACAAGAAAAGAAACTGGATCCGAGGACTATAAGTGGGTATTTCATTGGATGTGCTGAAAGGTCTAAAAGTTACATATTTTATTGCCCATCTTATAGTACTAGGTTTGTAGAATCAAGAAATGCAAAGTTTTTTAAGAATGACTTGATTAGTGGGATTGATCAATCTCGAGACTTAGTTCTTGAGAAGGATTATTGTGAAATACAAACTCCTACTTTAATTAATAGATTGATTGTCATTCATAGCACCCTTTAAAGTCAAACGGATGTTGAACAACCAATCATTGAAGTTCCATAAGTTGTTGATGACAATCTAATAAATCCGATTGTTCAACAATCACCAGAGGTTGTTAAGCAACTAATTGCACAAGCTTCTCCTCAGAAGGGCGCTAATACAACATCAGGAAGATCAACTAAAGAGAAGAAATTAGCAATACCTAGTGATTACATTGTGTATTTACAAGAATCTGACTACAATATCGGAGCGAAAATGGCCCTGAAACGTTTCACAAGCCATGAGTTGCAATGAATCTCAATTGTGGTACAATGCCATGGTAGATGTGATGAATTTTATGGCATCTAACAAAGTCTGAGATCTTGTCGATTTGCCTAATGGTGCAAATGCCATTGGATGTAAATGGGTCTTCAAGATAAAAAAGGACTCATTAGGCAACATTGAAAGATATAAAGCTAGTCTTGTTGCCAAAGGATTTACTCAATAAGAAGGAATCGATTACACGGAGACTCCTTATGAGCGATTATGGCATTGGTTCCCATTTTAATCTGGAACTACATCAAATATATGTGAACAACGTTCCTAAATGGAGACCTAGAGGAAGAAGTTTATATGAAACAACCAGAAGGATTCTCCTCTAGTGATGGTGAACGTTTGGGATGTAAGCTTAAGAAATCTATATATGGATTGAAACAAGCTCCTCATCAATGGTATTTGAAATTCCATGATATCATCTCTTCATATGGTTTTGTAGAGAATATCATGGATCAATGCATATATCAGAAAGTTAGTAGGAGTAAACTTTGTTTCCATGTTCTATATGTGGATGATATTTTACTTGCCACTAATGACAAGGGTTTATCATATGAGGTGAATTAATTTCTTTTTAAAAATTTTGATATGAAGGATATGAGTGAGGCATCTTATTTCATTGGGATTAGGATCCATAGGGACAGATCTCAATACATTTTAGGTCTATCCCAAGAAACCTATATTAATAAGGTCTTAGAAAGATTTCAGATGAAAGATTGTTCACTGGGTATATCACCTATTGTGAAGGGTAATAGGCTTAATTTGAACCAGTGCCCAAAAAATGAACTTGAAAGGGAACAAATGAAAAATATTTCATATGCTTCTGCAGTAGGGAGCCTAATGCATGCTCAGGTTTGTATAAGACCCGACATTGCATTTATTGTTGGAATGTTGAGAAGATATCAAAGTAACCCAGGTGTAGACATTCAGAGACTTATCAAAAAGGTCATGAGGTACCTTTAAGGGACCAAAGATTACATGCTTATGTATAGATGAACTGATAATCTCAAAGTAGTTGGCTACTAGGATTCGAACTTTGCTGGTTGTGTTGATTCACGAAAGTCAACATCTGGATATATGTTTATGTTTGCTGGTGGAGCTGTATCCTGGAGGAGTTCAAAGTAGACTTTGACTGCTACTCCTTCTTGTTTTGAGGCTACTTCACATGGTGTATGGTTGAAGAGTTTCATATCTGGGCCATTAAGAATGTACTATGACAATTTAACTGCAGTTTTCTTGGCCAAAAACAACAATAGTGGTAGTCGAAGTAAGCACATTGACATTAAGTATTTGGCCATTAGCGAACGTGTCAAAGAGAACAAGGTGGTTGGACAAAAACATGCTGAACCGATACGACTCTTATTGGTTGAATCTGTATTGTGAAAGTTGTCACAAACGCCAATTCTGGTTTCGCGAAAACAACTTCCAAAACTTTTCATTCGACATTTTGGGTGTCAGAATTGTAGGCCTGTTAGGGAAATATGCAACATATTCTTATTGCCCGTGCAGACATGAAAGGATTAAACTGGCAAAGTAGAATTCAGAGACAGTTGAAGATGATGACAGTGGAAGCTGGGTCAGGTGTGGGTCGAGTTGGGAGGGTCAGATCAAGTCGGGGCAGACCGATTCAAATCAGGTTAAGATGGGTTTTATTAGATTGCATAGTTTGGCCCAACTTATGAAAAGATTGTTGGGAAGATAAAATGCTAGTTGCACTGTTTGTTGCCATCAGTAAAAAAGAGTGGGTCATGGGTTAGCCTGGAAGGAGTCGAATTGGGTCAGGTCTGGCCGAATCGAATCGAATCAATTCAAGTCGAGTTGGTTCGGATCGTGTCTCCAATGAACCCAGAAGAAGGTGAGTTTACTACTATTTTGGATTAAGGCTAGAGGAAAGGAACGAAAAAGGAATTTGAGTGACACAATAGTAAGAGATACTACTTAGAACTAATATGTAACCCTAGATTGCAAAACTTGTTTCTCTTGAAATTCTTTCTTCTCTTTCTTATTTATTATTCTCTTTCAGACAATCTCAAGTTCTGAAGATTTTTCCGATAATCTGGGACAACTTTTGAGATTTAACACGAAGTTAAAGATTTATTGCCTGTTTAGATGGGCTTATATCAGTAAAACTTTTATCAGTAGAGCTTTTGTCAGTAGAGCTTTTCTGAGAAGAGCTTTTCTAAGAAGCCAATTGACTATTTAACTGGCATTTAAAAAAGAGCTTTTTTGAAAGAGCCTCATACAATAAACTGTTTGGCAACATAAAAAAAATACTTTTAATTTTAACTATATTTTATTTTGTCGTAAATGTTAATTAAAATATAAATATTATTTGAAATATATTAATCAATATGTAAATCACAATATGTTAATTATTATATAATTTAAAATCATATGAAACATAAATGAAAATATATCTAATCAAATCTTTTATATGTATTATAACATAAGTAAAACTAATATCAAAAATAAATATTAAAACATATAAAAACAGTCAAATAATATTATATAAATCTCAAACTAAACATGAAGATGTGTTTGTGGGTATTATGAGAATTATATATAAAACATAAGGAAAAAAGGGACTAAAAAATAGGTTCATTAATTGATCTAAAAAATATACCTAAAAAAGTACTTTTTTTAGAAGCTCCAAACTTGGGCTTCTTAAAAAGCTATATTTTAGCTGCCAAAAAAGCTATATTTATTTAAAAAGTACTTTTTTGTTTTACAACCAAACACTTATTTAATAGTGAGAAGATGGAATTTGAATATGGAATATGTATAGTTGATAAAATTGGTCGTAAGATTTTAATAGTAGCTATGTTCTTTATAAGCTGCATCTTTATACTGCCATTAGTAGTCTATCAATTTTCTAGTTTAACGACAACCGTCTCTTTGGAGCTAGATGCTGCATTTCAGGATCTTTCGCAATCTTCTATGTATACAGCGACGGATCCAAGATTTTAATCTTGGGGGGCTGGCGTCTATATATATATATATATATTCTGAAAAATTTTTAGTCTGGAGAACTGGCGCCTATATATATATGTATATATTCTGATAACTTTTTAGTCCGGAGAACTTCCTCCTCAAAAATCAACTTGACATTCTCACAACCTTTTAGCTCTTCAAAATTTTCGATGATCTTCTTTATTTGAAATTTAACTTTTGCAACTACCACAACTTTTCTCTATGAAAGTCTATTCATCAGGTTCCTTTTAACATCTAGAAGAAGTCAAAAATCAACTCATCAACATTGACAGTTGCAACATGTGGAAATGTATCTTCATATAGCATCATGAATTGATCGACTTCAACAAACAATATGATTCCTTTGTTGATTCCATCTTAGATAAGATACTTGAATCCCTAACATGAATTCATTAGGTGACCTGACCCCATGTATTATGGTACTTGCAACGATCCATCCTTTTAATTTCTATCTTTACGGGAATTCTGGGCTTTAACAGTAAAGTAACAATTTTTTCTTGCAACAAAAAATCAAAGGTCTCTTTTGTTTTAGAGGTGCCAAAAGTGTACCATATTTGAGTAGATGGAGCTTGGATTTTTCTTTTGACTTAAAAATATTTACGTTCTAAAGAGGGAAACACAAGTTTTAAGGATGTTGACTTTAACTTTTGTCCAATCATATGAATTTGTTTCCATAACATAATTAACCACCAAATTCCTTTTATGATGTCATTCTTCTCTAAGAAGTTATTCCTATCTAGATACCTTTGCTGGCAATTCATAAAAATCACAAAATTCTATATCCTGATTTTTTATTTTTTTTTTGCAATTCAATATCAAGACTCCTTGAGCTAACTTCACAAATTCTTTACACTTGTATGAATTTGAAATTTAAATTTAGGGGTCTAACAAACCATCCTCACTAAAAGAACTCGACATTCTTATTGAAATAATCCTTATTAAGCACTCCTCTAGATGTGGTTCCTTTGAAGACTCCTTAGTCATTTACATATTTCTAACATACCATTTACCCCCTTCGTAAAATTTGTCTTTGCTTTTATTTAGATGCTTCTTCCCCAGATTCATTATGCCAATATAACATATATAACTGTTAAGGTAAACTTCTTCTATCGATTCATCCTTTCCTTCTCTTTGATCCTTCGCAACCATAAAATTCATTTGTTCCTTACCGACATTCTATTTTGGGCATTCACGAGCAAAGTGTGGCCCTTCATAAATGAAACAAGTAATATCTCTTTTTTTTGGTTTCTTGTACTTATATGGAGAAGATTCACATACCTTTTTCTTGCCTTTCTCCGAGCCATTCTATGTCTTACCATTCTTCTTTTGTTCTTGTTGCTAGTTCAAATTGGTGGTTTCATTTAGAGATTCATCAAGGCATCCACAGTATTATCGAGCTTAGGAAGCCTTTCATGTTCTGCCTTCCTATCTCCATTTGTGCTCAACCTTATAAGTCATTTAAGAAATTGAACAATTTGTCTTCCTCATATGTTTTGCGCATCTAACTTTAAAAATGTGAATTTCCTTATATACTCCTGCACCGAACCGACTTACTTTAACTTCTTCAAAGCTTCCTTCGCGAGCTATGCATTGTTGATAGGTATGAATTGGTTCGTTAGCTTCTCCTTCATTTTATCTCAATTGTTAATAGGAGGTCTACTGACATTAATGTCATTAGACATGCCCGTTCTCCACCATAACTTTGCATCTGAACCCAGGTCTATCTTCCCTCTTCGCAGATGCCCATTATTATTTATTCTCGAGTTACTTCATGCTTTGATTGTCCAAAAAAGAACACTTGACTTCATGAACACAAGTCTGTCAATTCTCAATTGAAATCGGTGTAAATTGTAACAGACAAGATTTTTGTTGTTGGACCTGAGCTTTTGTGATTCATAGGGGAATGGACGCTGAGTGCCAAAATTCATGTGGTCTAATAAAGCTATCATATTTTTCTTGGGCGTGGTTTAACCGGTGGTGGAAGGTCTATCAACTATCAAGTACTTCCACTTCTATCACCTCAAAGATTTAAGTTGCACAAATTGACACCACTAAGCAAAATGTACTACATCTCTTAATATTAATTGCCTCGAAATTGTTTGTTTAATTTTAAATTATTATTGTATTAATTTATTAATTTATTATTACGTATATTCAATTATTTATTCAACATGCATTTGAATAATGGTGATATTATGATAATTTACTCAATATACACTCAAATAGGAATGAAAGTTTACTTGATATTGCATTCAAACAATAGCATTTGTGAATTATATTATTATAAAAATAGAGTTATAATGTAGAAAAATAGTTATATACTCTTCAATTATATTATT
Organism: Erythroxylum anguifugum; assembly: GCA_027478595.1. Classification (NCBI taxonomy): domain Eukaryota; kingdom Viridiplantae; phylum Streptophyta; class Magnoliopsida; order Malpighiales; family Erythroxylaceae; genus Erythroxylum; species Erythroxylum anguifugum. Next base: position 9,573,889 of record JANIPN010000002.1, read on the forward strand.
ATAAAAAATAGAGCTGCAGCGTAAAAAAATAATTACCATTACATAGTAACAGCATATAATCTTTGCAAAAGGGCCTAAGCTGGTGAGAATGCACGTTCCATAGGAATGCTGAATCATGAATGATGAAGACCAACTTCACTACCTCACTCGAGTCGCCATCCACAAGTCTACTTCTACTTAATTCGACCAATGCAATTAGCTTCTTCCATGATATGGGCAAAGTTGAGGGGCTCAATTCCATTACTGCGTGCCTATGACTATGTTAGTGCATCGATTTCATTTTCCACTTGCAGGAGAGCCTTTCTTACTGGACACTGCATAAGTTAATGATACGGTCCTGATGGCCAAATGATCGAAATCAATGATCTTATTATTACCAGTTCTTAATGCGCATGGAAAGGTGGTTCCACGAACAGGAGTAGGTTAATGAGTAGGTTTTATATAAGGTCTGGCAAGAAGTTACTTCAACTTGTTATAAGAAACCTTGTCAAATGAACGCACTTCTTGTTTGGCGTCTCTTCAAATACAATTTTCACTTACCTTTTGAACAACAGGCATAATTAACTCACAGAAAAAAGAAAGTCGACTGCAATCATAACACTTTAATGTTGCAACTGACCGATAAATCAGCAACAATTTCCTTTACCTGCTGTTAAACATACAGGCTTCCCCTTCATTGCAATTGGAGTTTTCACACTTAGCTTCATGATGGTGGCAAAACTGAGTGGCTTTTATGATCAACAACGACTGAGAAACCAGCATCTCCACTCATTCATGTGAATCCTGCCCTTAACAAAGACTTTACGAGGCTTTATGAGGCTTCCAAACTAACTGGAGATTGACTTTCTAAACTACTTCCGTTTGTGGGAAAATGAAAACAATGACTTGCAATCCTAATTTTCTTGCTTAATTTGAAGTGATTTATTAGAATTAGAGTCTCCAACCAGTAACCACTAGAATTAACGGATGAAAGCTATAATAACGTTTCCTTAATGCTCCAAGGGATTTTAAAAACCATTCGATAGGTAGAGGACTTGAAGTCTCCTGACCAAAACTTCATCTAACTTAATTCATTTTCATAGACATAAGATGTTAGATCCTAGCTCTCAACAATCCACCCAACGAATAGAACACAACAATAGAGTAGCAACAGATCACACCAACAATCGTAGGAAAAGAGAACAACAATATATTGAATAGTAGTAATAAAAGAGATAGATGATAATGGAGACTTTAAGAGCTCTCCCAACGCTAACGACTGCAAGCCTCAGTCCTAACTAATAGCTTTCAAAAGGAAAAATACACAATAAAATCCCTCATCTCCCTACCCCCACTAACCAAATAGCTTTAGTTATCTTTATTTACTAATTGGCTCCCTATTCATTGCTATTTGGTCCCTCTTATCTCATTAACCCCTTTTTAGCCTTCCTAGTATATATATACTAATAGAGGCTTAGGTATAGGGTCCCTAACACCCTTCTCTCAGACACTGCCTTGTCCTCAAGGCAGCAATGTGGAAATTGTGACTGGATGTACTCAACATCTTCCCAAGTAGATTCCTCCACCAGGAACTCTTCTATATAATAAGCCATTGTGTTTTTGCCACATTGTCCTCCATAGTATTCCGAGTTTGTAGGATTCGTTTAGGCTTATAAGGGGAGTCATTAGCTTCATCTAACTTAGTTGGGAGAGTGGGTGGTGTAAGAGGGTCCCCAATGGCTAGCTTTAAGGAGGAGATATGAAAAATTAGGTATACTCGAAAATTGGCTGGCAATTGGAGCATGTAAGCAACCGCTCCTATGCCCTACAGTACTTGAAAAGGACCATAGTATCAAGCTTCTATCTAGGATTGATGCAGGTAGCTATTGTGGTTTGCCGATGAGGATGCAGCTTCATATATACCCAATCACCCTCCTTAAACTCCCTATCGCGCCTATGTTTGTTAGCCTGATTTCTCATACAGTCTTGAACACTCTTTAGGTTGAATTTGAATTGTTTGAGGGTTTCATCTTTACTTCTCAATTCTTGTGTCATTGCTTCTACCAAGATTTCCCCTGGAACATATTGGTGGAAGGAAGACGACTTCGTCCCATAAACTTCCTCAAAAGGAGAGCAACCCATAGAAGTTTTAAACGAGGTGTTATACCAATATTTAGCCCATTGCACCCATGTTAACCCTGTTTTGGGCTGCTCATAAGCAAAGCAAAGTAGCTAAGTCTCAAGTATTCGGTTCACCCCTTTAGTTTGTCCATCTGTCTAAGGATGGTAGGCTAAACTCATCTTAAAAATTGTGCTTTGAAACTTAAAAAGTTCCCACCAAAAACTACTTATGAAATGAGAATCTCAGTCATTAACTATAGACTTAGGAATACCATATAGCTTAATAATTTCCTTGGTGAATATCTCAACTATCCTCTTTGCAGATGCTAGTTGCCTTAAGGGAATAAAGTAACTATACTTAGATAATCAGTCCACCATCACCAAAATTGGTTCCTAACCGTGTGATTTGGGTTGGCCCCCTATAAAATCCATAGAGATATCTTCCCACACCTGTTGAGGTACTTCAGGTGGTTGCAACAATCCCATCAGAGACATTGCCATATATTTCTTCTTTTGACAAACCGCACAAGCCTTCACAAATTCCTAAATTGCTCGTTTCATCTCCTTTCAATACACATCGGTTGCTAGCCATTTGTATGTCCGTAGGAAACCCGAGTGTCCACCCACAGGAGTAGTATGAAACTCATGCTGCAAAATAGGAACCTATGTGGAAGTAGACGATAGAACCAACCATTGCTTGTATAAAAAAATATCTTGTTTCAAAGAGAAGCTAGGCAAGATCAGGGATCTTCCTGTAATTGCTGCATAATGAGTTGCAACACAGGGTCATTTTGGGCCCGTTCCGCTAATTTCTTACTATCTACCCATAAAGGAGAAAAAACAGTCATCTTCAACTCTGCCTCTTCTTCCATCCTAAACAAAGCATGAACTCCTCTATTATTATTCCCAGGTTTATATATCACCTTAAAATTATACCCGAGAAGTTTGGCCATCCAACTCTGTTGGGTTGGAGTAGTTATCCTCTGTTGTAGTAAATGCCGTAAAGGTTGATGATCAGTACGAACTGTGAAATGATGGGCTAATAAACAAGGCCTCCAATGCTGAACTGCTAGTATTAATGCCATTAATTCTCTCTCATAAGCTGATTTAGATGATCCCCTTTCTGAGAAAGCTCCACTGTAAAAAGCAATAGGTCTCTCACCTTGCATCAACATTACTCCTATACTTTTTTTTTAAGGTATCACACTCTATTTCAAACTCTTTGTAAAAATCAAGTAGCACTAAGACTAGGGAAGCGGTCATTATCAGCTTCATCTTGTCAAAAGTAGCCTGAGTGTGCTCATTCTACTAAAACCCATCCTTCTTAGTTAACTTTGTTTAAGGCTTTGCTAATTGTCCATAATTCTGAAAGTACTTATGGTAGTACCCTGTGAGGCCCAAAAATTCACGAACCCCTTTTATTGATTTGGGTGTTAGGCCATTCCACAATATCCTTAATTTTCTCAAGATCCACTTTAACTCCTTAGGGTGTAATAATGTGCCCCAAATATGCAACTTGTTGTACCCTAAATGAACACTTCTTTTGATTAGCCACCAAGTGATTAGAAAATAAGGCATTCAAGACCCTCCTCACCAAACATAAGTGATCTTGCCAATTTGAACTATATATTATAATGTCATAAAAAAACAACATCCTTTTACGTAATAATGGCCTAAAAATATTGTTCATGGTACTCTGAAAAGTAGCTGGAGCATTTATGAGACCAAACAACATTATCAAAAATTCATAATGACCTTCATGAGTCCTAAAAGCTATCTTTGGCACATCACTCTCTTTCATCCTAATCTAATGGTACCCAGACTTGAGGTCTATCTTGGAGAAGTAACATGCCCTAAACAGTTCATCATGTAACTCATCAATGACTGGGATAGAATACTTATTTGAGACTATTGTAGGAAAATCCCGGTGCAAGTATCACATACTCGTGGTGCGGAAAACAAAATTTTTATCCCGGGACGTTCCCGAAAGCCAGGATCCATGTGTCTAAACGAAGAGCCAAACCATAACGACCAAAGCAGACCGTCTCTAACGGTATCCACGCAGAGGTCGGAGAACCTAATCGGGACAAACCCTTTTGACCCAGAAATAGCTAGAATAATTAAAGACTGCTAGATCTTACCTTATTCTAGGAGAGCTT
>JANIPN010000002.1:9657591-9669270 GCA_027478595.1 Erythroxylum anguifugum
GCTTATGTGAGAGTCCACAGTCTCCATAGGATAGCCCGTTTACACGTGGTGAAGTGTTACGCCCCACTGGAGAGCATGAATCCAAGATATTGCATGGTTTGGGTCTCCTAAAGGATAAGTCAACTTATTGGTAGCAAATGTGACCTCCCACTGAGGCATGGTTTGCAAGTACCTTTAGTGGATGAATAAAATGATTATACACTCAACATATTTTATCAATAACCTACCCACCGTAGCTCTGTTGATAAAAGTATGGACTAAATTTTGGCGCTTTTTAAAATGTTAGGCATGAAGATGCATGGTAGCTTTTTCAGTGGGAGGGTCCTAGTTTTTCTTTTAATGGATAAGATGACCCACCGTCACTTAGTCCATTATATATAAGAAAAATAACTATTGTATAAAGATTTATTTTTAAAGTATTGTTAAATCTATCATCATGCATACATGCATCATAATTTTATATAAAGTTCCAATATTGTTGACTAGTATGCTTATTCTTTAATAATTTATATTTTCAGACATTATCACCATAATATGAATCCACTAACAATCCTCTTGACTAATAACAAATTGGAAAACAAAGAGAAATTTAATGAATGGAGACGTAATCTCGACATCGTTCTTCAATATGAACAAATTTCATGGGTATTAACAGACGATGAGCTTGCACCTCTGGGTGACAAGTCAACTTCTAAGCAAGTCCAACAATATAAGCGATGGCAGAATGCTGATAAGACTGCTAAATGCTATATTTTGGCTTATGTCAGTGCAATGCTGCAAAAGCAACTTGCAGGCATGAAAACTACCAGTGCAATGGTCCATTATCTACATGAGATGTTTAGTATGAGGATCAGGTTTGCAAGGGTGAAAGCTATCCAAACCTTTCACAATCTCAGACAAAAGCCTGGTGAACCGGTGCAGGATTACATGCTTAAGGTAATCTCTGCGGTTACTGAGGCTGAGATGCTTGAGGCGGACATGGATGTGGAAACGCAGATGATCATGATCATCAATAGCTTAAACTCTTCTTTTTAGCAGTTTAAGTTGGACTATGAGCTCAACACCAAGGATTACACCTTGAGTGAGTTGATGAATACCCTCCAGAGCATGGAGGAGATATTAAATATCAAGGCTAATAGGCCTGAGGCTAATGTATCATCTTCTTCTAAGACCAAAGGTAAGGGTAAGTAAAAGAAGAAGGGTCCAATGAAAAAGAAGGCCCAAATAAGGGTCAATGTCCAACCCATGAAAAAGAAGGCCAAAGAGGACACCAAGAGAAAGTGTTTCCACTGTGGTGAGAAGGGCCACTGGAAAAGAAACTGTGTAGTCTACCTTGAGTCCCTCAAAAGCAAACAAGGTATAGGTTTCCTAAGTTTGTTAGGAACTAGAAATGTGGCAGATTCATTTGATTCTTGGATATTAAATTTAAGAGCCATTGACCATGTTTGCAATTCTTTACAGGAGTTCCAATAAAGGAAAAGACTACTTAAAGGCTAGTTTCAAGTCAAGATAGCAGATGGATCCTACATTTTGACAGAATCAGTGGGAGTAGTTATCTTAAACTTTCCTAATGGTCATAGGTTATATTTGGAGGATGTATATTACATTCCAATGATTATAAGGAACATGATTTCTGCTTTTTGTTTAATAAAATATGGTTATTCCTTATATTTTGAGAATGTTGTTTCAATATATGAGAATAAGGATTTTATTTGTAATGCGATAATTAAATAGGGAATGTTCTTTATATAATCTATGACGCTCACTAAACACCACAGAATTAATAAAACCAAGACAATCCAATGACTCTAGCATTAGTTCAAAATATCTATGGCACTTAAGAATGAGTCATGTCAAAAAGAAAAGACTTGACAGGTTAGTGAAGGATGGGATCCTTTCGGGCTTGGATAATGATCCATTACCCACCTATGAATCTTATATTGAAGAAAAAATGACCAAAGCCTCATTTCCTTCCAAAGGAAACATATCTGAATCGACGTTGGACCTGGTACACACTGATGTGTGTGGGCCCATGAACGTACAAGCTAGAGGAGGTTATGAATACTTCATAACCTTTATAGATGATTACTCTAGACATGGCTATTTGTATTTGATGTATAAAAATAATGAGTCCTTTTAAAGGTTCAAAGAATTCAAAGCTAAAGCTGAGAAGCAACTAGGTAATCCATTAAAACAACTTCGATTGGATCAAGGTGGTGAGTACTTATCTGGAGAGTTCCAACAATTTCTATTTGACAATGGAATTGTTTCCAATTTGTCAGCTCCTCGAACACCTCATCAGAATGGTGTAGCTGAGAGGAGGAATAGGACTCTATTGGAAATGGTAAGATCAATGATGTCCTACGTTAGCCTTCTATAATCGTTCTTGGGATATGCCATACAAATGACAACTTATCTTCTTAACTTTGATCCATCCAAATCGGTGCCTAAAATACCTAAGGAGGTATGGACTCGTTGAGTGCCTTCATTGAGGCACTTAAGGACTTGGGGCTAGCTAGCCCATGTTATAAGGCCTTAATCTACAAAGATGAAACTAAGGTCAGAAGTATGTTTGTTTATAGGATATCCTACAGGTTCACGAGGGTACTATTTTTACAGTCCTCAGGACAGGAAGGTATTTATGTCGACAAATGCAACTTTTTGGAGGAAGAATTTGTGAGAAATCACAAAGGAAGAAGTGAAGTAGTATTAAAGGATTTAGCTATTTCATCCAAACTAAGAGTTGATTTGGATATAGCAGAACAAGATGTCAAAATAGATTTAAGAGTTAAATTGGAAGAGCAGCCTGAACATCAAGTAGTGCCTAGACGTAGTGGGAGAGTTGTGAGACAACTAGACAGGTATCTAGGTCTAGGAGAAGGCATAATTGCCAACTCAGACTAAGAAGAAATGGATCCTATTACTTATACACAGGCTATTAATAATGTTGATGCAGAAAAATGGCTAAAGGCGATGGAATCGGAAATAGATTCCATGTACATAAATGAAGTATGGATCCTTATAGATCTACCACCAGATGTAAAAGCCATAGGGTGTAAATGGATATTCAAAAGGAAAAGAGGATCAGATGGAAAGGTAGAGACTTTTAAAGCTAGATTGCTATCTAAAGGCTATACTCAAAAAGAGGGTATAGACTATGAGGAGACTTTTTCTTCGATTTCCATGCTTATGTCCATCAGAATTCTTTTGGCCATAGCAGCCTATTTCGATTATGAAATATGGCAAATGGACGTCAAGACCACATTTCTTAATGGGGATCTTGAGTAGACCATTTATATGACCCAATTAGAAGGATTCGTTGAGCCATGTAATGGGTATAAGGTATGCAAATTACAGAGGTCCATTTATGGACTTAAGCAATCATCTAGGTCTTGGAACATTACGTTTGATAAGTCTATCAAAACCTATAGGTTCATGCAAAACCTAGATGAGCCTGGTGTCTATAAAAGGATACAAAAAGGCAAGGTTATTTTTCTAATTCTGTATGTTGATGACATTCTACTCATTGGGAATGATGTAGAAATGTTATCTACGATCAAAGGATGGCTGAATGAACAGTTCTCAATGAAAGATTTAGGAGAGGCTAGCTATGTTCTAGGGATCAAGTAAGAGATCGTAAGAACAAACTGATAGCCTTGTCTCAATTAACCTACATTGAGAACATGCTCAATAAGTTTGCGGTGCAGGATTCCAAGAGGGGTTTCACACCTACTAGACATGGAATTAAACTTTTAAAGGAGCAAGCACCTAAGACCCAAGAGGAGGTCGAACGCATACACAACATTTCATATGCTTCGGCAGATGGAAGTTTAATGTATGCTATGCTTTGCACTAATCCAGATATTTGTTATGCAGTGGGACTATAAGTAGATTCCAGTACAATCCAGGTATGGAGCATTGGACTGCGGTTAAGTGCATAATGAAGTATCTTCGTAGGACGAAGAAATTAATGCTTGTTTACTCTAGAAGTGACCTTATTTTGACAGGATATACAGATTCTGATTTCCAATCAGATGTTGATTTAAGGAAATCAACTTCTACTTCTATATTTATTTTAGGAGGTGGAGCTATAGTCTGGAGGAGTGTCAAGCAATCTTATGTTGCTGATTCAACTATGGAGGCTGAGTATGCTACTACTTGTGAAGTAGCAAATGAAGTAGCAAAAGAAGCAGTCTGGCACCGCAAGTTCCTAAATGATTTGGAGGTAGTTCTTGAGGCAGAAAAGACCATTACACTTTATTGTGATAATGATGGGGTAGTGGCTAATTCTAAAGAACCTCAGAACCATAAAGCTACCAAACACATTTAGAGAAAGTATTATCTCATAAGGGAGATAATACAACATGGTGAGGTGAATATGGTAAAGATTCCTACAGAGCAAAACCTTGCTGATCCATTTACAAAGACAATGTCTCAAAAGAGTTTTGAGGGCTACCTAGAAGGGATGAGAATGAGGGATATGTCAAACTTGCTTTAAGGCAAGTGGGAGATTGTTGGGGTTATGTACATATAGTGCCTGGAAAGTAAGTGTATTTACTTATAACTTAATCTTCTTCCATTTACTTTTTTGTAATGAAAATATTTATTATTAATAAAACAAAAGAGTTTGGTTTTATTTGTATGAAGCATTATATAACTAGTCATAAGGTACCAATATTCTTTTGTAAGTAATATACATATACATAGAGATGTATGGTAAACATGTATATTATTAGAATTTAAATTAGTTGATTCACAGTGAATAATCAAGTTAGTCGCTTGATTATGGTTTATACTGTAGTGTTGCAATTTATCTCTGTGTAAGTAAAGGAGTTTACTTCAAAGGAATGATGAGTTTCATATCATGATAGTAATTGACTATTGATAATGGCACTATTAAATGAATCTAAAATCACGTATGTTTTTAAAGATTAAAGTAAGCCGTTTCTTGAATCTTAAAACATACACTTTAGCATTCTTTTATTACGTACCATAATCTTGATGAGTGGTGAACTCATATGTGTTTCATTTTAATTCTTGATATGATCGGAATGGATTTTTACAAAGTACCAATCTAGTGTCTGCATGTTGGAATTATTAGTTAAAACATGTATCAGGAAACATTCACTCAAATAAAGAGTTTATAGTGATATCATCACTTCTAAATGTTTTACGGAGATTGTGATTAAATTGGCGTCAGTAGTTTGATGGACTAGCTACCCATCAAGTCTTAACACCAAGATGAGATCTTTTGTGTTAGTCACCATATATAGTGAAGCAGGAGATCTAGAAGGAAAAACCAATTACAAACAAAACAGTAATTTTACCCTTTATTGTGTGGATGACTATAATATGGTTTATAATAGAGTTTGTAATTGGACATCTAATTTGAAACATGTGTTCTCATAATATTTAGTAATTCAAGAGTTCAACTAATTATCTTTAATGGAATGACATTTGGTTAATAATTTGGAATTAATTATGATAAGATTAAATTAATTCTGGACTTATTGGAGCTTGAATTATATAAGTCCAATTAGATTCCCCACTTGGCTTCTAATAAAGGTTATCAAGCAAAATAAGAAAAATAAATAGAGGTTACCGGAAAGGAAACAAAAGGAAAGGACCAAATTTGATTCGGAATAATAAGATCGAAATGATTTAATTAAGAGTTAATTAAATTGGGTTTTAAGCCTACGATTAAATGTTGAGCTTACACTAATTAATTGTTAATTAGAAGCCCAAAATGAACATTTCATATTGAGCTGGATTTTGGTTTGATTTGATTAATTAGATTAATTAAATTGAAAGAATTTTTGTAAAGACAAAAGGATGACAAAACCGAAATCTACAATGATGTAGATTTTAGTTTTATATAGCTAAATGGACAACTGCACATTTAGCATTGAATTGCTAAATATAAGGTGGTTTTTTTATCAAGCTTCATCATCATTAAATGGTTTAATGTTGTCCTCATTAAATGGTTTAATGGTCTTATCATTAAATGGTTTAATGGTTGTCATTTAATGTTGGCATGTAGAAAAACATATAAACCTTTTAGCATTTATTTGATTAAAGAAGGAAGTAGTGCATTTGTTGCTCTTTCTCCCTTCTTTCATCATATAACTGAAAATGAGAATGTCTCATTTATTGGCCTCTTTTTCATTTTGATTAAAAGAAGGAAGTAGTGCATTTGTTGCTCTCTCTCCCTTCTTTCATCATATAACCGAAAATGAGAGTGTCTTGTTTTGGTTTTTTATCTTTTCATCTAGCCATATTAAACAAATGAGAATGTCTCATTTATTGCCCTCTCTTTCATTTTGATTAGAAGAAAGAAGTGGTACATTGGTTGGTTTTGACGACTTTGCCCTCCTTTCTTTCATGATCTAGCTGAAATTAGGAATAAGAGTGTCTCATTTTGGTTCTTTCAACTAGTTGATCATAAAAGGAAAACCTCAACAATATTTCTTCTCGTTTCCCACCAAAGGATCTTTTTAACCAAGTTGTCCAAGGAGAATAAGTGGTAGATCAGATTAGTTAAAGATACAATAGCAAGGAGAGGATACAATAGCGAGGAGTCACAGCTGTAGCAAAGGAGGCGGTAAAATTTTGATCATGTTCTTATGCTATTTATTTTTCTAATACTGTATCATGTATGGATTAAAACATGTTGATTTGGTTATCATGCTTCCGCTGCGTTTTGATTTCGGATTTTTTTTTGAAATCTACTATTTAGCCAAATCTAGTATGATATTATTTTTCAATCCAACACTTCGGTGAATTATGGATGGTTTGTGTTGTGATGTGAATGGAAACTTTATGCCATTCGTCGTATATACCTGCCATTGGTCCATTGAATATGGCATACACCTTGTCTTCTTTATGGTCTTGTTTCTTTTGAGATAAAGGTGTAGTGTTTAAAGGAATGGTTTCGGAAGAGGGAGGTATTGATGTTTGGGTTATTTGTTGAGGAGTTATTGGTTGAATATTTGGGATTGTTTCAACAGAAGACTGTTGTTTTTCTAAAAGGGTGATGGTTGATCTTAATTGATTTATTTCTTTAGTTACAATACTTACTTGTTGTTGTAAATTCAACAGTTCTGCTTCCTTTTTTCCGAGTGAATCCTTGAGACTTAATATAGCTGCTTCCATTCTCTTATTAGTATATCTGCAAGACTATTAGTAGAAGACTTTAAATAGTTAATTTGAAAAGTATATTGACGTAATTCAAGCTGGCATCTAAACAATCTTCCTTGATTATGACTAGCTTTAATATTATATTTAATAAATCCACATAAATACTTTGAGTCTATTTGAATTTGAAATTTGATAGGTAAGAAATTAACTCTCCATTTTCGTAGAGTTTTAATACATGCAAGTGTTTCCTTTTTATGAATAGGGTATTTACTTTCAGTGGTATTAAAAGTCCCATTGATATATTTACATAAAAGATGTTTCCTTGAATTGGGTGGTTATGTCAAAAGGCAGCCTGTCATGTATCTATACTTACATCAATTTGTAAAATCAATTTATCCTTAATATTATAATTATATAATGATCGTAATTCTTTACAAAGAGAATTTAATGATTTAACAACTTTAGTATATTCTTCAGTCCAAAACCATTGATGTTTCGTACTACACTTAAGTTGTAATTGTTTTCGTGCTTTTGGTAAATCTCTTAAGAATCCTTGATCTGATATATAATTTAATAATCCTAAAAATCGTTGAATTTCTTTTACATTTTTTCATGTGTCAGGATATTGAAATAATTTTTCAAGAATATTGGGTTGTAATTTAAGAAATCCGTTGTAAAATTCGATTCGTAAATATTCGATGTTTGTTTGAACTAATTTGATTTTCTTTTCACTCCCATAGGGAAACTTCTTTTGGATTCAAAGGTTTATGATGTCATTGTTTAAAACACTTACCTTATCGTAAGTAGAGTAACAAACAAACTTCGGCTTTATTTTCCAAGCTATTAGCTTAACTCCTCCATTAAAGACATAATCAGCTGGGCATTAAGCAGTAATGGAGAGTATTCTAATTCTTTTTACCTAATAACATTAAGACCTTAATTTTGTACCTTGGGACAATATTGTGTGGAAAGGCTCTCTAATGCCAAAGGCTTCCTTTGTAACTTGGTTAGCAGCAAGAGGAAGATTAAAGACTATGGATAGATTAAAAGGAATTAATAATAAGATTTGTGTCCTTTGTAACACCCTGCTTAAATTTGCAAACCATTTATTATTTACTTGTAACTACTTAGTTATAGTTTGGTCCATAATGTTACACAATATGAACCTTGCTTGTCCTACAACAGATTGGGAAACATTTAGTTTGAGTATAGGATCAATACAAAAAAATTGGGAAAGACAAGAAATGTCTAACCCTTTGCCTAATTTGCTTAATCTATTCAACTTGGAATGAAAGAAATCAAAAGATCTTCAAAAATATTCAATCTGATACGTATGCAATAGCACATATAATCTTTTGCTAGATTAAGGAGGTACTAGTTGCTCACCATGACACTAAGGATCTAAGCCATCGTCTTGAAAGAAGAAGGGGGCATAGTTTTAGATTAAAATTGTACGTATTTAAATAATACTATGATGGTTTTCTTTAACTTAATAGCCTTGTAATTTTGACTTGTCTAAGGCTTTAATGAAATATTTTAATTTTTAAAAAATTAGTACGACATTTGATTTGTCGATGTGCCAGAATATGTAACCTTGTATTTCTTATCAGTTCTTAGAGAAGTATGTTCCTTGAAGTGACTGAACCCTAAAAAAATCTTTTGTTTTTTTTATTCAAGAGCATGTAGATGGCATTACCAAGAGCATTCTTAGCTAATAGGTCCTCTTTCCTCACTAATTGATCAGATCGTGTAACCTTGAGCCATCGGGGAAGATATTACAAAGAGATTGTGTATGGAACCAAATACAGGAAGACAAAGAAAAAAAAGGGTGTCCACTTTCTTCGGTTCCTTGATCCAGAACCTGTCAAATGTACTAAATTTTCCTTTCATAGCCAATCATATACAAACAGAGGCACAAGGGTTTGCGTACTTCAACTTGACTAGGTAGTTCACATTAGGAGCCTGAAACATAATGATTCCATAAGATTGAAAATTGGCAAACCATAAGAATGATTATGTGAAATACATTGATTTATATGTTGGAATCCAACTATGATCGAATAACAAGCGCAGTGAAAAATAAATTTTTTTACAGATTCTGAGCGGATCCCAATAATTGATTAAACTTGAATAAAACATAAAACAATTTAGAAATTGTACCTTTTTCGCTTTTCGTGGAAAAATATTTGAAACATTTTCTGATCGATCAATCACTAGCTGTCCAATTGTCCAGCCTCTGATGGTATCCACAGACCAACTTTTGAGAAGAAGAAGACAAAAAGTGCTCGCTTCTAAAAGCTCTTCCGTTTTAAATAGAAAAATCATCACATTCATTTATTAAAATTAAATCTCTTTAATTATAATTAGAATCAAATTCTAATTCTAATTAATTTAATTTTAATAAAATCAAGTATTTCATATTTAATTCCCAAAGTTTCTCAAACTTTAAAATTAAGTCCAACTTAATTAAATTGATTTTTCTTTCACAAATTGCTTTTTGATGTGTGACCCATTAAGTTCCTAACAATTTGGCAATGATTATAAATTATAATTCTAATTCACAATTAAAATTAGATAATTAAAACTCCTTTTAATTTATCTTTAATTCTCCAATTAAATAATTCATAATCATAAATCATGATTGAAGTCTAGTAACATGTCGTGATTACCCAAATATCAGGAATGTCAAAGTGATTAACTTAATCTATCCATGCATGGCTATAATGTATAATTAATCCTTTCGTCATTCAATATTCTAATTGGACAGAGTATGGATACAGTGTCTACTCTTATCATCCAATCATGTTCGTTCTTAGTAATTAGTAATTGATTTATAATTGAAATTTGAAAAATCCTTTTCAAATATCAATTCACTCTGGCCAAAGAATTTCATAAATCATTACTAATCAAGAACAACAGAATATTCTCTTTAATTACTTTAGAGTGACGAATCCTATATTGACTTACTCAACAATTTACATATGGTTCATACTGTATCCAATTACTACGGACTGAATTATCCTAGGACGATTCACAAGTAGCATCATAACATAGTAATTCTCACACTAGATATCTTGGTAATCTCAAGTCTAAGGATCACTTATACAACCATCATTATGAGATAACCCATAGACACATAAGTAATATTCCATTTGGAATTCTCATAATCGGGTTAGTTTAGTGACTTATTCTCTAATAATTACCCAGACATTAGTTTAAGTATCTCTATACTTTAATTTATGAGATCAATTACTTTCTTCATAAGAAGGAAACATATGTGTGCTAGTTTTACCATTTCAACAATATCCAGTCTTGATGAAACTACAACTAGGAACATTTAAGAATAACACATAAGTGTAAATTGAATATCATAATTATGATCTCATAATAATTTCAATTACACAGTAATTATTCCAAAGATTTTATCTTTAGTATTAAAACATAAAACATTAATTAAATTAATAAGTAAAGATATATAAAACATTTTCATTAATTAAAAATAATGTCATACATTAATTTGCATCCAATTTATTGGCTGCAAAGGCATAAACTAACAATCTCCCACTTGCACTAAAGCCAATCACCTATGAATCTAATGCCATATCCATCCATATGATGATCATGTCTCTTTTGAGACAATGGCTTAGTAAGAGGATTCGTTAAATTCTTTTTAGTGGGAACTTGCTCCAATGTTATGTCTTTCCGCTCCACTATCTCCCTGATCAAGTGAAACTTCCTGAGTACATGTTTGGACCGTTGATGAGACCTGGGTTCCTTTGCTTGCGCAATAGCACCGTTGTTATCACAATATAATACTATATGCTCAACAATGCTAGGAACCACTCCAAGTTTAGTGATGAACTTCTTGATCCAAACTGCTTCCTTTGCTGCCTTTGACGTTGAAATGTACTCTGTTTTAGTCGTTGAATATGCGATGGTTGGTTGTTTGGAACTCTTCCAACTAGCTGCACCACCATAAAGAGTAAAAATGTACCCTGACTATGATCTACTATTGTCTTGATCTATCTGGAAACGGGCATCCAGATGACCCCGAACTCTCAGCTCAGCTCCTCAATAGACTAGAAAAATATCTTTAGTCCTTCTTAAGTACTTCAATATGTTTTTCACAGCCATCTAGTGGCTGCTTGTTATGCTCAAAGCATAAGCAACATCTGGTCTAGTACATAGCATCGTATACATGATTGATCCAATTGTCGAAGCATATGGAATACACTCCATTTTATCTCTCTCCTTTTGTGTCTGTGGACATATACTTTGTGAGAGTGAAATCCTATGCGATATGGGTAAGAATCCCCTCTTGGAATTCTCCATGCTAAACCTCTTTAACACTTTATCTATGTACACGAATTGAGATAATCCAAGCAACCTTTTTGATCTATCTCGATAGATCTTTATACCTAGTATATAGGCTGCTTCTCCCATATCCTTCATGGAAAAGTTCTTAGATAACCATATCTTAACAGACTGGAGCATTGAAATGTTATTTCCAATAAGCAATATGTCATCCACATAAAGCACTAA
>JANIPN010000002.1:9709241-9737023 GCA_027478595.1 Erythroxylum anguifugum
CCCCCATCATTTCTAACGTCTTTCTTTAATGTTCTTGCTTAAAAACACACACACGTTTAACGCGATGCTCTGTGTCTTTGGACTGAAAGATTTTTTGTTGGATGAGAAAATTACACTTTCCAAGCTACTGATTGTTCCTTGTTGGCTTTAGGTTTAGCTTTTATAGTGCAGTGCATGACACAAAACAAGACGGCCAATGGCCGCATATCAAAAACGTGTGATATTTCTTTTATTCGATAATTTTAGTTTCTCTTTATTGTTACCGGAAAAAAAATAAATTACCGTCGCCTGCTAATAAGGCAATACTACTGATTAGGAAAAAAAAGAAGATTATTTAATCACAAATTAAACTCGAGATACATTCAAAGGACTATCTGCTAACTAACTATGACTAAAGCAAATTTTCAACACTATACAGTTACCAATAAATTCCCAATATAATTAATTATATAGTTGGTGAGCCAACATTAAACAACACAAGTGAAAGTCAGTCTACTAAAAAAAATAGAAACTTTGCAACCTCAAGAAACCTTGTGATCTTGTCTTCCAATTCCCCAAAACAGACGCATGATTGAGAACTGGTGGCCTGATGTTCATTTTCTAAGGACTAGGATAGGATGCTGGATGCTCCCCTCATTACATTAACTAAGCCTTGAGCACCTTAGAATACGAAATTCATAATCAAAGTCAACATAACATTTCATATTCCTTGGAAGGGATTTCTTTCCCAAATGACCCAATGACATAGAATAGATAGACATAAATGCTACTATCAAACTCAATAAGGAAGGCAAGGATAGACCTAACCTCCAACCATAACCGAACTTCCTTATGGCAAATTAATATACCCACCAATATTTCATATTAATATTACCAATCAAACCCTTCTGCACCTGTACACATACTAATCAAAATCAATGCATCACAGATTCTTTTTCCTTTTCTATCTTATTTTCTATCTCATTTCATAGGTGTGTTAACAAGCCCTTGCAGCACATAGGTGTTTATACCATAGAAGGTAGATGTGTTCTCCAATCCTACACCTCTTACCATATGAACAGAAAAAGAAGGGTTGGTCGACAACACCACCCAACTCACAGTCAAGAGTCAAGACCACCCTATAAAAACCAACGTTTGACAAATACCAATTGGTTGATGTGGGCTGGGATTGTAAGAAAACCATGTAACAAACCTAAATTTCCATTAAATACGTGGAGAACATAAAGAAAGGCAAAAGAACGAAACTTTGACCACAGAAACTGAAGGGCAATAAATGTTCAAGTTGTTCTTATTTTTCTTTATCTATTTACCTGAAATTTGGGAAATGGGAAAACAGTGAAAAAGATGGGATGGGACCCTTTTAGCTTGTATAATGCTTTTGGTTGTTCTTGTTTGTTTGCTGAACAGACTTAACTAGTGAGATGGGGGTAGATGGGAACTAACTCCGTTTGAACTTTGAAGAGAAGGACTACAAAATGAGATGGTGGTGTGGCAGGGGCAGGTACCACGTGCAAGGTCATTAAAAGCCGTTAAAACTTGAAGACCCACCTCTCTAACTCGTACCTAACTACCTGCAAAATTCACTTAAAAAACTGGTTCACTTAAAACACACACACGAAACCATACCAAGAAGATACAACAATGGCTTCAAGGCTGTGAATGGACATTACATAACAGGAAATTTCTTGCATCCCACACGCTACATAGAAAAGACAGGAACATATGCCCATTTTCCCTCTCCCTCTCTCCTTTTCTTACTTTGCGACGGGCCGGCGCTTTTAGATTCTCAAGATTGATGCTTTGTTACCCTTAATCACAGTTGGAGACCAACTTTGATAACAAGATTGAATTTTTCAGGTTCGTATGTCAGTTTGAGATTCTGTTTTGAATTGGGTGTTGCTCCTGTATCACTAACGACCCTGCTGTTTGAAGTCTCATATGATATTGGTAAATTGGAACTCTGGGAGGGCGGTAGCGTGCTGTCGTCTTGCTTGTCGGCCTTTTGATTAATGTTTAGTTTAATAGAAATCAAAGTTGTAATTTTCACTCCCTATAGTGGTATAGTTAAACTTTTCGTACACGTTTTTAGTTGCTTGATTAGGTCCTGATGATACTACACCCGAGATTATTACTTGTATGCGATCGGTTGCTTCCAACTGGTATCAGAATATACTTGGTCTTAGTTCTTCTAGAAGTTTTTGTGAAGCAACTATAAAGTCAGAGCAATAGCTTCATGACAATGGCTTGATAATTGCTCACGAAGCCCAATTTTGAGAAGCTAGTCGGAGTCTCAACGTAATTGGAGCTTGTCTTACCTTTTTATTTCTTAGCTTTTCATCTGATATTATATCTTATCACTTTAAATAGATATTCTTCGTTTCTGTTGTTCTTTGGGGTTAAAAAAAAAAAAAAGGGGAACATTAGCACAACTTAAGGAACCTCAAGTTTTTGTGTACTGTGCAGTATGTCAGAAGCCCAAAGGAGACCGTCGTTATCTGTGGCTACTGGTCGTGGAAATGGGTATATGAATGGGGTACTTCCACTGAGGAGCCCAGCTGTTATATCTGAAGTGGATGAATTCTGCCATGCTCTCGGAGGAAAGAAGCCAATCCATAGTATATTAATTGCAAACAATGGGATGGCAGCTGTCAAGTTTATACGTAGCATTAGAACATGGGCTTATGAAACATTTGGAACAGAGAAGGCAATCTTGTTGGTTGCCATGGCTACGCCAGAAGACATGAGGATCAATGCAGAGCATATCAGAATTGCCGATCAGTTTGTGGAAGTTCCTGGTGGGACTAATAACAATAACTATGCCAATGTACAACTCATTGTGGAGGTATGCATATTAATTTTTAACTTTTTGATCATTCAAATTCTCTCTTAGCTTATTGGTTCAAATATAGGAAGCAATGTACAAAAGAAGGATATACTCAATGCCGCACTTTCTGTAGATATAATTTTGGCACATCATATCTACTCTTGGCGTAGTTTGAATTTCAATGGCATTCCTATTCTGAAGCTTCAGATAATAAATTATTTGTCATTAACGAGCTGAATTTTCTATAAATTTTGAGAGTCCACTTTGCTTATTTATCTCAGAACATTTAGAAGATCCAGTGCCCACTAACTGATTCACTCTTTCCTCTGTGTCTTCATTAGTTATACATGCTACCAAATAAGAATGGTCAATGTACTTGATTCCAGTCTGAAAGATACTATGACCCCATTTCGACAAACAAGTTCTGTTCTTGTATAGTGTATAAAAATTCATGATACTATGTTTGCAGATGGCAGAGATAACACATGTTGATGCGGTTTGGCCTGGTTGGGGTCATGCATCAGAGAACCCTGAACTGCCAGATGCATTGAATGCAAAGGGAATTGTATTTCTAGGGCCTCCTGCAACATCTATGGCAGCATTGGGAGATAAAATTGGCTCGTCTTTAATTGCTCAAGCAGCAGATGTTCCTACACTTCCATGGAGTGGTTCTCATGTAATAAACTTGTATCAGATGCTCTGATGTTATTCTTAATTTTCAGGTCATTCCTCATCTAACCATGTACTGACTTGCTGATCCTAGGTGAAAATTCCTCCTGAAAGTTGCTTAGTGACAATCCCAGATGAGGTATATAGGGAAGCTTGTGTGTACACTACAGAGGAAGCTATAGCAAGTTGTCAAGTTGTTGGTTATCCTGCAATGATCAAGGCATCTTGGGGTGGTGGCGGTAAAGGCATAAGAAAGGTTTGCCTCATATTGCAATTTATGAACTATTGAATAACTTCCTAACCTTCCTGGGAACTTTTCATATTTTTCATCTGATTTTAGAATAGCGTCCTTATTGTATTGTTCAACCTAGGTCTTCGTTTCTAAATTGTAAAGATGGACCAATTTTGCATCTTCTTTTAAATTCTGTAGGTTCATAATGATGATGAAGTTAGGGCATTGTTCAAGCAAGTGCAAGGTGAAGTTCCAGGTTCACCAATATTCATAATGAAGGTTGCTTCCCAGGTTAGTCTTTTACTGTCTGTTACCTTTAATGATGTACTTTTCTCATGATTCAGAAGTATGAATCTTATGGGTGACATTTTCCCATTTTACCATCAGAGTCGACATTTAGAAGTCCAGTTACTGTGTGATCAGTATGGAAATGTAGCAGCTTTGCATAGCCGCGATTGTAGTGTTCAGAGGAGGCACCAAAAGGTAAACTTGTTTGTAGTGCAAGTTTTGGGACAATTTTGCCTATTCGTCTTCTGTGTATGCCAACATTGAAGGATCATATTTTGCCTTCCAATTAATAGTGTTCATTATCAGCTCTGATATGTTTTCTATAAGGTCTGACCTCGTTATCGCTGTAAATAGATAATTGAGGAGGGCCCAATTACTATTGTACCACTGGAGACAGTGAAAAAGCTGGAGCAAGCAGCTCGAAGGTTGGCAAAGAGTGTAAATTATGTTGGAGCAGCTACAGTAGAATATTTATTCAGTATGGAAACCGGTGAATACTACTTCTTAGAACTCAATCCTCGGTTGCAGGTATGTAAAAAATTTCACCCTTTTCTTTCTGATTCCTAGTTAAGTGATCATTTTCCTTCCAGTTTAATTTTTCATTTTAGCTATGCAGTAAAATGGATGACTAGTTGACAACCGCACATTATATTAGCTGTCTTTGGGAAACTATTATGTTTTTTTAACTCCGACAAGTTCCTTTGGAAACAAAATATCATTTGAAGAAATTTACTCATTTTTTTAAATGAAAATTTGTCTTGATGATTTAGAAATGCATGCTATAAGGCATCGATATCATTGAAGAACAGTTCCACACCTCAACTTTGTTATAGTATACAAAGTTTTGATGTGAAGTTTCAGATGATTCATGCTTTTCTTTTTCCTTTTCTAATCACCTCCCAATAAGCTAAATGTAGGTGGAACACCCTGTCACCGAGTGGATTGCTGAAATAAATTTGCCAGCAGCTCAGGTTGCGGTTGGGATGGGAATACCTCTGTGGCAAATTCCTGGTATGCAATAAAAAAGTTTCGGAATTGGAAAAACTTGTTTTCTTTACTGAATATTTATATATCTGACATTCTTTATTGTTGCTATTCCTTAGAGATAAGGCGTTTCTATGGAATTGAACATGGTGGAGGTTATGATGCCTGGAGAAAAACTTCAACTGTTGCCACAGTTTTTGATTTTGACAAGGCAGAGTCGACAAGACCAAAAGGTCATTGTGTCGCTGTGCGTGTGACAAGTGAGGATCCAGATGATGGTTTTAAGCCTACCAGTGGGAAAGTACAGGTGCCCACTTGAGTTTTCCTCGATGTTATTTGAAGTTTGTAGTTTTTATAATGAAGTTGACTGAGTTAGGTAACCATGGACAGGAGCTTAGTTTTAAAAGCAAGCCAAACGTGTGGGCTTACTTCTCCGTTAAGGTATTTTCCTTTCATATGTTAAATTTACTTGTTTGCTATGTTTTTCAGCTGACACGATCTTGGGTTTTCCTAAACTTAGTTATTTGTCTTGATATGTAGTCTGGAGGGGGCATTCACGAATTTTCAGACTCTCAATTTGGTAAGCATGTGCTATCAATATAGATTTCATTTCTAATCTGAAGAATTTTCAATATTCAGTAAGAAGAATATCCCTATTGTTCCTTATTGACCAGATCTCATGTAAGGATTATGTAGTTGAAAGAATATGGAGCAATATACATATACTGTTTACTTTGGAGTAGTTTTACCTCTCTTTAGAACCCAGTATTTTTTTTAAGATTTTCATACTTTGAATACGTAGCCAGTGGATGGATGATTATGTTTCTTATAGGAGGTTTCATTTCCAAGTTCTAACAGTTGTTAGGCAAATTATCCTGTGAGTTGCATATTAAGTTAACTCGTCTGGCAAGTTTTAAGTCTTGATCAATCTTAAGGCTGATCATTTCCCATCAATTATGATATTTGAAGAAAGTCACTGAAATTCTCCAAATCATTCCTCAGGACATGTTTTTGCTTTTGGGGAGTCCAGAGCTTTGGCTATTGCAAATATGGTCCTTGGGCTGAAAGAAATTCAAATTCGAGGAGAAATCCGTACCAATGTTGATTACACAATCGACCTTTTACATGTAATTTTTCTCTTGTTCATCTTTGAGCATTTATCTTCATTTTTAGCTTGAGGAAGAAAATAAAAAGCCATCCAGAAAATTTCAACTAATCAATATCAATGCTATCCAGGCCTCAGATTACAGAGAGAACAAAATCCACACAGGTTGGTTGGACAGTAGAATTGCGATGCGGGTGAGAGCAGAGAGGCCTCCTTGGTATCTCTCAGTTGTTGGAGGGGCTTTATATGTAAGAAGCTGCATAAAATCCTTGCATTTTTGGCTGCTGAAGTAGAAATGGAAACCTGTGCTTACATTTGCACATGTCGGAAAAGCCATTGATTTATTTTTCTTGTGTATGCTACAGAAAGCATCTGCTAGCAGCGCGGCTATGGTGTCTGATTATGTTGGTTATCTTGAAAAGGGACAGATCCCTCCCAAGGTACAGGGGCAAAGAATATCATTTTCCATCATGTTAGATATTGACTTGATCTTTGAAGCGCTGACCATGTCAATCGTTCCTTTCTCCAGCACATATCCCTTGTTCACGCTCAAGTTTCATTGAACATAGAAGGAAGCAAATACACGGTATGTTGTTTTTCAAGCTCATGTCATTTCATTGGCTACTCCAATACAATTTCTCTTTTTCTCCTTTTACATGTTCAGGAAAGAATTTTGGCTCTTCTGTGGAATTCTTTGTCACCAATATTTTTGATTGTATACAGATTGACATGGTTAGAGGGGGACCAGGAAGCTATAGATTGACGATGAATGAATCAGAGATTGAAGCAGAGATACATACTTTACGTGATGGAGGGCTATTGATGCAGGTAAGTGTTCATTTTTTCCATCAAAATTTTAAACATTGCTTCACGGATTATAGTATCATCTATGTGAACCCCCCTCCCTCTCTCTCTCCCTCTCTGTGAGACTTCTAATAGTATGGGTTCTTCCGTGTTGGCACAGTTGGATGGCAACAGTCATGTGATTTATGCTGAGGAAGAAGCAGCAGGAACTCGTCTTCTTATTGATGGAAGAACCTGCTTGTTACAGAATGATCACGATCCATCAAAATTAGTTGCAGAAACACCATGCAAGTTACTGAGGTATTTGGTTTCAGATGGCTGTCATATTGATGCTGACACTCCCTATGCAGAGGTTGAAGTCATGAAGATGTGTATGCCCCTTCTATCACCTGCTTCCGGAGTTATTCATTTTAAAATGTCTGAAGGCCAAGCAATGCAGGTAAATCATGTTGCATGCAGAAACATTACTCGATTCTAGTATGATGTTAAAAAGGGGTTTTTTTTTTGGTAGGCTGGTGAGCTTATTGCAAGGCTTGATCTTGATGATCCTTCAGCTGTGAGGAAAGCAGAATCATTTCATGGGAGCTTCCCTATCCTGGGGCCTCCTACTGCTATTTCTGGTAAAGTCCACCAGAGATGTGCTGCAAGTCTGAATGCAGCCCGCATGATTCTTGCTGGTTATGATCATAATATTGAAGAAGTAAATTTCTTCTCGCCTTATTTCAATATTCAGCATCATTATTTTAAAGGTCTATTTTGATAGTCTTATGAATATTTTATACTGAATTTGACAGGTAGTGCAAAACTTGCTTAGTTGTCTTGATAGTCCTGAACTCCCTTTCCTTCAATGGCAAGAGTGCTTGGCTGTTCTAGCAACCCGACTTCCCAAAGATCTTCGAAATTCGGTAATTGTTTCTTTTGATCTCTCTCTCTCTCTCTCTTGTTTGTCGTTTTTCTTGCAAACTCATTTAGTGAATTTAAGAAATGTGACCTAATTGTGCCTTGCCACAACCTTTCAGTTGGAATCAACATACAGGGAGTTTGAGGGAATTTCAAGCGTCCAGAATATTGACTTTCCTGCCAAATTGTTGAGGGGTGTTCTTGAAGTAAATTCCTTATGTCACTTTCTTTATTTGAACTCTTTCTCACTTCACTTGGGAATTAGTAAACTTATTGTGGCATGCTTCTTGCTATAGGCCCATTTATCCTCCTGTCCTGAGAAAGAGAAAGGAGCACAGGAAAGGCTTGTTGAGCCATTGATGAGTCTTGTGAAGTCTTATGAGGGTGGAAGAGAGAGTCATGCCCGTGTTATTGTCCAGTCACTTTTTGAAGAATATCTCTCAGTTGAAGAATTATTTAGTGACAATATACAGGTAAGCAATCCAGTAAAATACAATTTGTTATTGGATCAGTGGTGTCTTACTGCTACTAACTTGACCTGATTATGTCCAGATGGTTCACCTAATCTTTCGACATTCTGTAAAAACATCATAACTCTAATTTGAACTTAACATTTAATACAAGATTAAAGTAACACCCTTCCATGATTTATTAATCTTTACAGTTAGTTCCTGATCTTTTTTCTCTGGGATGAATCTGATCTTTTATCTCAAGTGTTGATCTTCCTTCTAATATTCACGTTAATCTGGTAATAATGATTTTTTACACCTTGTCCCCATTATCTTTTGACAAGTTCTTTAAGCAGTATGTAGTTGCCATTAAGACCGTCGTCAAATTTCATAGAGTACAACACTTATTGCCAATGTACTCCAAGCTTAGTTTCCTAGTTTTCTTTGGGTAGTTCTACCAAGTGTACTTGTGGAACATGTTATAAGTCTATTTAGTATTATGTTTTTTATAATACTTCTGTTCTTTTTTTCTTCAGGCTGATGTGATTGAGCGTCTTCGACTTCAGTATAAGAAAGATCTATTGAAAGTTGTGGACATTGTACTTTCTCATCAGGTATCATATCTATGTCATGCTGGCCATGGCACTTCATCTTTGTAGTCGTACTAACAGCATCTATGTTGTGGTTTGCAGGGTGTTAGGAGTAAAAATAAATTGATATTGCGGCTTATGGAACAGCTGGTTTATCCAAACCCGGCTGCATATAGGGATAAACTAATCCGGTTCTCTCAACTTAACCATACAAGTTATTCTGAGGTCAGCTGTTGCACTTTGTCTAATTGTCAAATTATGAGCATCTAATCCATGCTGCTCTACTTTACTCAAGTTTTGAAAATGAGTCAAGGAATTTAGATGTTTGTACATTGAAGATTGGTTGTTTGTGACATTGTTTTCATGGTTATTTCTTGCTCCTTAAACAGTAAATTTTTGGTGTGTGCAGTTGGCACTAAAGGCAAGTCAACTGCTTGAACAAACCAAGCTGAGTGAACTTCGTTCCACCATTGCTAGGACTCTTTCTGAACTAGAAATGTTCACTGAGGATGGTGAACATATGGATACTCCCAAGAGAAAAAGTGCCATTAATGAACGGATGGAGGATCTTGTCAATGCTCCATTGGCAGTTGAGGATGCTCTTGTGAGTCTCTTTGATCATAGTGATCACACCCTTCAAAGACGGGTTGTCGAAACTTATGTTCGTAGGCTATACCAGGTACTATCTAAAACTTTTTTAACCTTCTGCTTGTTCTTCCTAATAAATAGTATTTTCTTAAATTGACTGTTTGTACAAACCTGCCAGCCCTATCTTGTGAAAGGAAGTGTCAGAATGCAGTGGCACAGATCTGGTCTTATTGCATCATGGGAGTTCTTGGAAGAGCATCTTGAGAGAAAGGGTGCCTCTGAAGATGTATTTTCAGATAAACCACATGTTGAGAAACATTGTCAGAGGAAATGGGGAGCCATGGTTATCATCAAGTCTCTCCAATTTTTACCCACAATTGTTAATGCCGCTATAAGGGAAACAACTCATAACCTTCAAGGAGCAGTTCCAAGTGGATATGTAGAATCAGTTATTTTTGGTAATATGATGCATATTGCACTGGTGGGCATCAACAATCAGATGAGTTTACTTCAGGATAGGTACGTTTGGTGTCTATTAATAACTTGGATGCCCTTTCATGAATTTTAATTTCTATAGCATTAAAAACAATCTCTAGGTAGTGCATTTAATTTAAATGCTATCTGCATATGGTGTAGCTCAGTAGCAGGTCCCAGTTTAAAGATTCAAATTATTAGGTTACCAAGACTCTTTTTAGAAACTTAAGGGGAAGTGAAAATTTTTTAAGGTAGACCGAAAAAAATCAGGCTGTTGAATCACTGGGTCCATTCCATTCTTAGCAATGCTATACTTTGACTACTTGCAGCGGTGACGAGGATCAGGCCCAGGAAAGAATTGAGAGGTTAGCCGAAATACTTAAAGAGCAAGAAGTGGGCTCCAGTTTACGGACTGCAGGTGTGGGGGTTATTAGCTGTATCATACAGAGGGATGAAGGGAGAGCTCCTATGAGACACTCTTTTCACTGGACAGCAGAAAAGCTCTATTATGAAGAAGAGCCTCTGTTGCGACATTTGGAGCCACCGCTGTCCATCTACCTTGAGCTGGTACGCTTATTGATGGCTGTTGTATGCTTATTTGGAAAAATAAAAGAAGTTAAACAAAAATTGAGGAGAACAAGACAAGATCATTCTAGATTTTGATGTAAAGTATGATATATATTGTTTTGATGCAGGACAAGCTTAAAGGATATGAAAACATAAAATATACTCCATCCCGAGATCGACAATGGCATTTGTATACTGTAGTAGATAAGCCAGTGCCAATCCAGAGGATGTTCCTTAAAACGCTTGTCAGGCAGTCAACTAATGAAGGATTTGCTGCATATCAAGGGCTGGGTATGGAAGCAACCCGTCTGCAATCAGCTACATCCTTTACTTCAAGAAGCATTTTGAGGTCATTAGTTGCTGCAATGGAGGAATTGGAGCTTAATTCGCATAATGCTACTGTCAAATCAGATCATGCTCATATGTATCTCTGTATCTTGCACGAGCAGAGAATAGATGATCTTGTGCCTTACACCAAGTATTTGCTTCTACAATTTTTATTATATTCTTTGGTGTTTATTGTTGTTGGATACACAAAGTTCCTTATATTGTGGTACTGTCTTTCAGGAGAGTTGACATAGATGCTGACCAAGAAGAAGCTGCTGTTCACTCAATTTTGGAAGAACAGGCTAGGGAAATTCATGCATCAGTTGGTGTTAGAATGCACAGGTTAGGTGTTTGTGAATGGGAAGTTAGGCTCTGGATGGCATCATCTGGACAAGCAAATGGTGCTTGGAGGGTTATTGTCACAAATGTTACTGGTCACACCTGTGTGGTACATGTAAGTTATCCCATCAGATAAATTCTTTCAGGAAATGCTTTTGATTAGGCTTGGCAACTACTGACACAGCTTTTAAATGAATTGTGACTTGAAGAAGAATGGATATACTCTCGCCATTCTGTTCACTCCATAGAAAGTAGACTAGAAGAGGAATGGAGGTATATATGCACCAGTTGTGTGTAGACTCCTCCAATGCTAACTACTTTTCGAATGGAACTTGCTAAAAATGGTGTCGTTCCCCATGGTGGAAAAACTCTTCTCAATAGGTCAACTTCATAGAAATTGGAGTCAGAGGTTCAGTGGGGGATAGTATTTGGCCTATAGACACTTTGAATCAGCTTGTTTAGTTTCAAAATGTATATTAATGTGAATATCAGTTCATGCTCTTGCAAGTCATTATCATCACGCGTCTTACAGATGTTGGTGACTAATGAAGTTACCATCATCACTAACTTCCTCACTACAAGAATCTATTGGTTTTTGGTTTTCAATCTGGTTTAAAATTTTAGTTTTCTTATGGAAACTAAGGTATCACTAATGTATTACTGACTGATGTTCCATTCAGATATATCGGGAATTCGACGATACCAGCAAACACAGTGTGGTATATCATTCTATCTCCGAGCATGGTCCTCTGCATGGTGTAGCAATTAATGCACATTACCAGTCTTTGACAGCTCTCGATCGGAAACGTCTGTTGGCAAGGAGAAGCAGCACGACCTACTGCTATGATTTTCCATTGGTATGTCCGATATTTTCTGCTTGAGGGTATTACTATTTTGTTATTGATCCCAGAAGTTTAGAAAATAAAAGCTCTGTTTACACTGCTCAAATCATCTTTCAGGCATTTGAGGCAGCCTTGGAACAAATATGGGCTGCTCATCTTCCAGGAACTGGGAAACCCAACGGTAAACTTCTCAAAGTTGCAGAGCTTGTATTTGCTGAGAGAAAAGGCAGCTGGGGTACTCCTCTTGTTCCTATTGATCGTCCAGCGGGGCTTAATGATGTTGGCATGGTAGCCTGGACCATGGAATTATCTACGCCAGAGTTCCCATCAGGGAGGAAAATTTTGATAGTAGCCAATGATGTTACCTTCAAAGCTGGATCTTTTGGTCCGAGAGAGGATGCATTCTTCCTTGCAGTGACTGATCTTGCTTGCACTAAGAAACTGCCTCTCATTTATTTGGCAGCCAATTCTGGTGCTCGTATTGGGGTGGCAGAGGAAGTTAAGTCCTGCTTTAAGATTGGTTGGTCAGATGAATTATGCCCTGAGCGTGGTTTCCAATACGTATACCTAAATCAGGAGGATTATGCACGAATTGGATCTTCTGTAATAGCACATGAGCTGAAATTGGCAGATGGAGAAACTCGATGGGTGATAGATGCCATTGTTGGGAAGGAGGATGGTTTGGGGGTCGAGAACTTATCTGGAAGTGGAGCAATTGCTAGTGCCTATTCTAGAGCATACCAGGAAACCTTTACCTTAACATATGTGACTGGCAGAACTGTGGGAATTGGTGCTTATCTTGCTAGGCTTGGCATGAGATGCATACAGAGGCTTGATCAGCCCATTATTTTGACGGGTTTCTCTGCATTAAATAAACTTCTTGGTCGTGAGGTTTATAGCTCTCACATGCAACTTGGTGGACCTAAAATTATGGCAACTAATGGAGTTGTTCATCTGACGGTATCAGATGACCTTGAAGGTGTATCTGCCATTTTGAAGTGGCTAAGCTGTATACCTCCCCACATAGGCGGTGCACTTCCCATTGTTAGCTCCTTGGATCCCCCAGAAAGGCCCGTGGAATACATCCCAGAAAACTCGTGTGATCCGCGTGCTGCTATTTCTGGCATTCTCAATGGTAATGGGAAATGGCTCGGTGGTATTTTTGACAAGGATAGTTTTGTCGAGACACTGGAAGGCTGGGCAAGGACAGTTGTTACAGGAAGGGCAAAGTTAGGAGGAATTCCTGTAGGAATAGTAGCTGTTGAGACACAGACTGTTATGCAAGTTATCCCTGCTGACCCAGGACAGCTTGATTCTCATGAGAGGGTTGTCCCTCAGGCTGGGCAAGTATGGTTTCCAGATTCAGCAACAAAAACAGCACAAGCTATATTGGATTTTAATAAGGAAGAGCTTCCACTTTTCATTCTTGCCAATTGGAGAGGCTTTTCTGGTGGACAGAGAGACCTTTTTGAAGGTATCCTGCAGGCAGGTTCAACCATAGTTGAGAACCTTAGAACATACAAACAACCTGTTTTTGTATACATCCCCATGATGGGTGAGCTTCGAGGTGGAGCATGGGTTGTGGTGGATAGTCAGATCAATTCAGATCATATTGAAATGTATGCTGACAGAACAGCTAAAGGCAATGTTCTTGAGCCAGAAGGAATGATTGAGATTAAATTTAGGACAAAAGAACTGCTGGATTGTATGGGTAGGCTTGATCAACAGCTTATCAATCTGAGGGCAGAGCTTCAGGAAGCCAGGAACAGTGGCAATTATGGTACACATGAATCATTACAACAGCAGATAAAGGCTCGTGAAAAACAGCTCCTTCCAGTCTATACTCAGATAGCTACCAAATTTGCCGAGCTTCATGATTCCTCGCTAAGGATGGCTGCTAAAGGAGTGATTAAAGAAGTGGTGGAATGGGGTAGTTCCCGTTCATATTTCTGCAGAAGGCTACGCAGGAGAGTTGCCGAGTTTTCAATGGTCAAGACTATCAAAGATGCATCTGGTGACCAACTGTCGCACAAATCTGCACTAGAGTTGATGAGAACATGGTTCTTGAGTTCCAGTGTTGCCAGTAGCAGAGAAGTAGCTTGGATGGATGACGAGGCTTTCTTTGCATGGAAAGAAGATTCGGGAAATTATGAAGAAAAGCTACAGGAATTGCGGGTCCAGAAGGTATTGCTTCAACTCAGAAGTATTGGTGAATCTGCTTCAGACTTGAAGGCTCTACCTCAAGGTCTTGCTGCCCTTTTAAGCAAGGTAAATGGTCATAATCTTTGCTTTGCCTTTAAGGTGATACTTGTTTGTCATTATCTGAATCATATGTAATAACAACAGTTCACAATTCGATACAGGTTGAGCCATCAAACCGTCTGCAACTTGTCAATGAACTTCGTAAGGTGCTAAGTTGATTCTCTGTATATGGGCTCACCGGTAACAGCAAATATATTCCCCTGCAGACACAATTCTGCGTATACAGGCATATTCCCCGATGCATGATGAAACATACACCTCTCACCAAGTTGGTGATACAGAGGGGAGTTGCCTGTCTTTGGTGCAGCCAACTTGAACCTGTGTGAATTGTGCGAGGAGAGTTCCAGAGACAGTTCACCTCCATGAAGTGCAAATCTTTCTCACGGCTGAAGTAGGGGAATAGGTTGGTTGCTAACTTGCTATCATTGTGAGCTAAGATTGGCCAAAACTGGTGGTGACCAATGGCTGATCAGACCACCTGGTTGTTACTGATTGTTTTTGTAATAATATGTAACATGTAATGACCGCTTCCTTTCTAAATAAAAACAGGCCATTTTTCAGTCAAGTAATTTTTTTTTTTTGAAATTGTCAAGTAAATTACTTACAAAAGGATATTGATGAACAGATAATTGAAATTTTAGGACATACACACCAATGCAACCCCAAAAAGTAGACAGGCTGTAGCGACATAACACTGCTCCATGCATTAAGAAGACTCGGACTTCCCAATGTTCGGACCGCCAAGTATAGCCATCTGCGAGATTTCATCAAGAATGCCATGAATTGAGGATCTTGTGCAGCACAGTGTTAATCTTTTCTCCGATGCAAGAATGAAGAACTAAGCAAAGTCCACTTAAATTTAGATCATGCATCGGATTTCAGTATGACCAGGCAACGAAAAATATTTAACTTGATAACCATATGCCAGGCGAATTCAGCAGTCAAAACACTGACTTGGGAAGCCGCCATATTTCTTAAGAGGACGATGAAATAACTATCCCCCATTACCATAAACCGCAATTCCCTTGATATCCAACACAACGTAATATTTCAGCAACATGGCTTGTCTTCCTATTTTTTGTTCTTATTCTTCCTCATTGGTCTAAACAGACGAGAAACAATATCCATCGCCAATGGCCCTGATAAACAGATCACTTGTGGAGGTGACAATGGTCAAAATAGTGGTGCTGAATTCCCATTCTGCATAGTATCATAAGGGCCAAATAGCGCTGGTCCTTTCTTACGAAGCCAAGCTGGCTTCGAGTTTACATTAACACTGGGATCAGTAATGAGGCTTTCAGGAGTTTAAAGGTTTTAGGTTTGTGGACATTGAGAAGCATAAGAAAGGAAATACTTCTAAAGGTGGTGGTGGAGGAACCAAGAAATGGCTGACAATCGAGCGAACTAAGGGTGGTAAAGCGACGACTGAGTACATGGTTGAGGTTGATAAAAGGTAAATTTAACGAAGAAGTTTCGATGGGCCTGTTTGAGAGTGATCGTGCGGAGACCACTATGGTAGCAGTCCAATTCTTGCAAATCCAGAAACTGAACAGTGAGGAAGTCCATTTTCTTTGTCAAAGTTCGAACTTCGTTCACTATAAAGAGCACAAATTTTTCCTTATTTGTACAGTAATCAGGATATACCAAGTGCCCCTTTCGGGTCTTTCTTCAGTTTGAAGCAAAATGCCTGCTTGTTCTGTTTGTTCAGGAATTTGGTTAAGAATGTAAGGAAACAAGACTTCCGTAGGAATACAAATAGCCCAAATACGAATAACCTGTTTAAGTTTCAATCACCCGAGGTTTAGTCTTTTGGACGAAAGTTAGCCCAAAATCACTACTTTTTTTTTTTTTTAGTTAAGGGGAAATAGTCAACACAAATTACAATATAGATTTGGGGAAACATATCCCAGACTTATCCTCAAAGAAGAAATGGCGGCACACGGTAGGTACATAATCATAATAGGTTACTCCAACAGTCAATGGTGCAGCCTGAGAAGCAAGTCAGTCGACGCATTTGTTACATTCTCGGTAAACATGCCGATAGACAACGACCAATTTCGGAAAAACAATTCATGAATATTCGCCAAAATCACTACTTTTGTAACGCATAATGATTACGCAAGGAAAGCCACCAGAGGACTAGTTAGTGGGTTTTTACTTTTTACTCATAAAGCCATTACGTTACCTACCACCTGCTTCGAGAAGCTTATCCACACAAGGCACAAGCACTACGAAATGGTTATGTTAACCTTTTCTCCATCCAACGAAAGCCTTACTGAACCTACCCTCCTTCGCGGCCATGTTCTTGCAAAGCCCCAGAGAGCAACAAAACATTGCGTCTCTTTCAACATTGGATTCGCGGCCGATAAAGACGAAAAGAGTGTGGGATAATAAATTGCTTCTCTTCGTGTGCCACTTGAACATGAAAACATTTGCCGAGAGAACTTAGAGGAGAACAAGAAAGTTGGAGAGTTGAGTCAATTGAGGGAAAGAGCAAAATGGAAGTATTGATGAAACGAGGAACACCCACCCATCAAAGGAAACTCTGGGATTACATTATCTGATGCTGTAGTCCTCTTATCATTTAAAGCACTAAACCCCTTGAAAGATAGTGAACCTTATTGGTGAGTATACTTCATCTTTGCTCTGCCCCTAAGCACTTCACTTTACAGTGACACCCCTCCACCTACAACTATTCAACTAAGCATTAAAACCTCCAGAGTCTTTCAGATACATTGCTATGAAACCACATTTCTCTCAACTTATTATCTACTATTTTCCCAACATCCTCAAACAGCTTCCACAAGTTTTGGAGAACATGAGGCCACAGCATCTGCAACCGTGAGGAAGATTCTGTCATCTCCGATCAGGTCTGCGAAATTGGAGGCATGAAGCTTGTTGATGACAATAGGTCCAGGATTTGCCAGGATAAGCTGTCCAACAACACAAGACACTTCTGTTAAGGTAACTTGGAAACTTCTGAAGCACAAATATTTCAGCTTTTGTTGATGCTAGAGTTTTAAATTACGTTTAACACTTTAGGAGAGTCTAGTAACAGTGATTACCTGAACATCCCTTTTCTGGAGACTCTTGTATAATTCTTCAAAAGCATGAATCCCGCTCGTGTCAATGTCAGTAACAGCTGTCAAAGAGTAAGCAAAAATGCAATGAGATGAGTTTCAGACAAACAAACAAATAAGCGTAGTAGAGAACAGCTCACGTGACATCTCTACAATCAAGAACTGGATTCTTGGTTGATGGGATGCGACTCCCTTTTCTTCCTCATCTACTAGCCACCTCAATATCCTGAAAAGGAAAAAAATTATACTCTATCAAAGAGTTGCTGGAGTTCTAGCCGTTAGCAAAGTTATAAAGTAAGAATTTCCATTATTACACAGGATGTAAAAGCTCGGATGCTTGATGCATGTAAACTGCTAAAATAACTAGCTCTTATGGTCATAAAGTCAAGACAAATGCCTTGAGCATGCTAGTTTCTGAATCAAAAACTAATTTGAAATGAAAGATCTATGTAAATGTTGGACACTGTAGATATAGCCCTATTTGGATGATGGCTTTTGTTGCATCAACAACCAAGAAACCAAATGAACTGTTGAATTTAGAAAAGATTAAAAGGAGTCAAAAATCGTCCAAAATGCATTCCCACCTCTCTTTAATATAATTAGAATTGGAGAAGTAAATTGCCGAGTCGACTCTCACAATTAAAACACCTGGAACCTTTGTTGATTCTGGATATTGCTGAGTGTTTCTATACACGTTTGTCCTTGGTAGCTTCCCAAGGATTGCAGTCCGGGGCCTAGTGACTTGCAATAGAATCTTAGCAAAGGATATACAGACCTGCCATGACATAAATTTAGATTGTATTTTAATAGTTTCTTCCATCCATAGTTAGTTTGTAAGTTCAAGTGCAATTCAGACGGTGGCCATTTAATTCTTACTGCAATCAAGAGGCCTATCTCAACAGAGGCGAAAACCACTCCAAAGAAGGCTCCCATGCAGGCAATAAAATCAAACTTATCAATCTTCCATATCAACACAACTGCTTCATAGTCAATTAGGCTAATCACGGCTGCTATAATGATGGAAGCTAGGATTGCATTTGGTGTGTACTTGAAAAGAGGGGTGATAAATTCCAAAGTCAGAAGAACGACAACTGACATAACAATGTTGGAGACTGCAGTGTGGCAGCCAGCCATGTAATTTACAGCTGATCGAGAAAATGAACCTGCATGTATAAAAACTCAAATAAATAACAAGTATTTATACACTACTCACAAGTCCATCTACATAATAAACTTAGCATAGAAGTCAACCATCCATTAGGGAAAGTTTATTTGGAAGTTGGTATCTAGTTATTCTAACAAGTTCTGAAGTGACTGAAGATAGGTGATTGTTAGAGTGATAGCCCTTTATGCTTTAGCTTTTCTCAGAATGTGGATAGTTTTTCACATAGGATGATGCACTCGTCGCATTTGTCAACAATATATAAGTGACTGAAGATAGGTGATTGTTAAAGTGATAGCCCTTTATGCTTTAGCTTTTCTCAGAATGTGGATAGTTTTTCACATATGATGATGCACTCATCACATTTGTCAGACACTTATATTGTTGTTAGAAGTATGATCTATTAAACTATCTATTTGAGGGTTTTCTTCACCTGTCGAAACGTAGCATGAAGTCAGTGAACCAATCACATTCATTGTTCCTAGTGCCACCATTTCTTTGTTTCCATCCACTTGATAGTCTTTCATAGACGCAAACGTTCTTCCAATTGCCATGGCTTCCTAATGAATCCATTCCAAGAAGAAAGACCACATACAAATAGCTTAGCTTAAGATTTAACAATCTAACTTTCTTAGTATGAGGATGGTCTAGAAAATGCCTTACCGTCAATCCTATCATTCCAGCCACAACACCAATCCTAAAACCTTTACCAAGATATGGACCGCTCCAGTATATTTTATTCACAGAAGAGGGATTTATTCCTTTCTCAATATGTTTCACCTTCAAGCATCAAAAGATCAATCAGTATCAACTCAGGTCTTCTGTTGCTACTTTGATGCCCTAATTGCAGCTAAAACAATTGTTTTCCATCAAGAGGGACTAAATATGAGTGAGTAATAGAGTATTCTTACGATCTGAACGCCTTGCTTATCTGCCCGGGTTATAAACACAAAAAATGTTGATAGAACAACAGATATCAATGGGGCAATAGCTGGTACCCAGAAGAACTTTCTGTTCTTCTTCCCCTGATCATCAGCAGAATGCAAAAGTTAGGAATGATGCCACAATTTATGAGTAAAATGATACAGCAGTTGGATATCCTTACAATGTACTTGGCGAGAAGTAGGAAAGCTAAGAAGCTTGCACCGATGACTATAGTCTGCCAGTTCCACTACAAAATATTCATCAATGAACACTTCCTTTAGAAATCCTATTCTGTAGGTTTTTTCTTTCACTTTCAATCGTAAGGAAAGCAAAAGGAGAAAATAGGGGAAGGAGCAAGTGAGAGCCATCTTACCCCATGATGAGCTGAGTTAAAAACTGAGCGCATTACAGAGACTATGTCACTCTTTTTGGTGAACTTCTTAATTCCAAGAAAACCCTTTAGCTGTTGTAGAGCAATTGTTATAGCAGCTCCACCCATAAAACCAACGATAGCAGCATGTGATAGGAAATCTATCAAGAAACCCAACCTACAACATAACCCTCAATATGAAGTAACAATATTGAAATGTAATCTAGATAACTTCTGAATGAAGCTAGATTATAGATTTAATTGATCAGAATTTACTATTAACAGTGTAGATATGCCGCAAAATATTATCAAATGAAGTTGTTGAATTACCTTAGAAACCCGAGAGTTACTTCAGTTATTCCAGCAAAAAAAGTGGCTGTGAATGCAAGCCTACGGTATTCAGGTGCATTTTTAACTGGATCAATTTCGTCCTGAAGAAGAGTTCCCAATAAAAGAGACACCACAGCTACTGGACCTATTGCTATATCTCTTGAACTACCCATGCAGGCATATATCAATGGGGGAACAAAGCTGGAGTCTGATGAACATGTCCAACATGAACCACAGGAATTGTAAGCTCAAGTGAAAGAAAAAGATCAAACAAACCAAGAAAGTGAAACTTACATAGTCCATACTGGGGGTCCAAATTTGCAAGCTTTGCGTACCCAATGTCCTGATTTTGTCAATCAAGGAAAGAGAAGTCAGAAGTGTTTCTGTTTCTTGTGAATTGTATTTGCGACAATAATCTACCTGAGGAATGCAAAGACTAGCAATTGTCAGTCCAGCAATAAGGTCCCCTCTGAATTTGGTTAGATTATAATTCCTTCCCCACTCAAGGATAGGAAAGGCTGCTTGGATGCCCAGGATGAATTTCTTAGACCTTGGTTGGTCCTTGAAAGGACGTAGAGGGTCATCTGCGAAGAAGGTCTCTTTCACTGTGTTACTGAATTCCTTGAACAGATTCTGTTTAGGAGGCACCCCAACCTTATGCATGTAAGGTCCATTTTGAGAGTGATGGAATGATGACAAGCTTCTAACGTCTCTCTCCTTTATTTCATGTTCCTCTTCAGTTGAATGAACCATTGAAGGGATTGACAGTTATATCTCCTGTAGTGCAGGAAACTAAATCAATATCAGAAACAAGACGATGTTCATTTCATATTTATGTGAAAAGACGAATAAAATGCTCAAGTTACTGCTGCAAGGGAGATGCTTAGGCAAGAACCAGTGCACGAAAGAAGCAAAGCCTTTAAGATTGTAAATAGGGTGTAGCAGCTACTGCTTATATAATTATTCCGGAAGGGTTGTAAGTCAACCTTCCTATCTGTCAGAAGGATACGTTCTCTTGTATAAGCTAATGAATCTAGATCATATACCTGCCAAATGCATGGTACAAGTTTTTATGTGATACAGCGTATTTTTAATACTGATTGATGTCATTAATGATCATCTCCTCCATAACTCGAAGTGCTTGTAGAATAAAATATGCAGTTTGAGAGGGGTGTTGACTTGGAAATACTGGTGTCAACAATAAGGAACTGAAGGCCCGAAGTTCATTTCTTTCTCGTCCTTACAATTGTTTTTTATATTTGTTATGCTATCAAATGCTAATAACCTACAAAGTCAAAAAAGAGGCTTGAACTGAAGGTGGGGACTCGTTGCTTGAGAATTTTCTAGTCAGAAAAGTGAAACGCAACTCATGTCCTCCGCAAAAAATCAACAAAAGTAGAGAGGTTCTTTTTAAAACTAGGTGGAATAAAGTGAATAGAACTTTACAGATTTTGCGGGACTACTATTGCCACTAATGGAACTGATTTTCTTTTCAACTAGATTTTTCTTATTAACTCTGAATCTGATGAAGAAGCACTCGCGAACAGGAAAAAGGCCTTGGCCTCACTTTTTATGTTCCAGTAGATTAATGTCTAAACATACGTACAGACATGGCTGAGAAAACAGATTTACATAAAACATCCTGACCATCAAGGAAAAACACACACTGGAACATTTTCTTAGCTGAAAAAAGGGCATAAAAAATAGAGCGTCTAACGTCAAAACCAAACCCAGAAGGTAAATTATTCAGTACACGAAAAGTTCAGTGATCGACCATGTCTTTCGGAGAAGTCAAAAGGCAACTTGATGTCATAAAACCAAGCATGAATGCATTATAATTATCGATCAATTAGTGTCCCAACACGGCAGATATATATACATTATTTATTCTACCAGCATTGTGGACAACATGCAACTACGGTAACAATAACAGGCCATAGCTCTATTCCTACTCACATATACACACATAATTTAAAAACAACAAACAAAATAATTGCCTGAACTAGTATCAAAATCAAAATCAATGGATTTTGAAGTACTTATCCCTTCCTGTTAGTTGGGTTGAATTTGATGGATGGCTTCAAATAAAGTCTAAACATGCATTCATCTAACCTTTGTTATTTCTGTACTTCTCATAGAAACCATTGATAGTGGACAATAAGATAGCCCCTCCTCCAACACCCAAAAATAAAAAAGATCTTGCCTTTCACAAAAATCCTACCCACCACTCGATCCCTGTGTTTGAAAAAAGGGGGAAAGGGTATATAATAAACCAAAAAGCAGCACTCAAATGCCCTAGAAGAAGGAGAGTGGTGTAAGTATAAGAATGGACATGAAAAAAGAGCAATATACCTCAAAACAGCTGGCACATTCAACCCACCGTGCCTGTCAGCATCACTGTCATTTATGTTCACAAAAAGGAATTGCTGTGAATGAAGTCCATAAATATCAAAGAAAGAAAACTAACCAGATACAGAAGGGAATGGATAGGGATTAAAATGGGTACCAGGTTCACTAACGTTCTGTTTTTGACAACAAACCAAGCGAACATTTTAAGTGTTTTTTCTATTTCTTCTCTTCCTTTTACTCCCACGAGAAAAGGTATTAAAAAAAAAAAACAAAGACGTACGCAGAGAAAAAGCAAAAGAATACTTCAGCTGTTGTTTCCCGTTTGGTTTCCGAGAAAATAAAACGAATAGCCTCCCTGCAGTTGCAAACTAACTGAGCAGGATTGAATAAGACAAATCACAAACCCTGGGGGGGGCAGCTCTTTGTAACTTTGCTTGCAGACAAAGACGAACGTCAAAACAACAAAAAAGAAAACAAAACTTCCGATCATATACGCATTTCTGTATTTTTATTTTAGTTGAATATACTTTCATGTTTTTTTATTACCAAAAAACCCCTCGAAACAGTTGTGGGTCCCAGAGATACCACGTATGAAGTAAGAAAAGTCAAAACTCAAAAGCTTAAAGGAGAGAAGGAGACGCTTTTGGGTCCCACTTCATTGGTTTAGTGGACCCCTAAAGCTTGACGTTAGGAAGTTGAAGTGCGAATGTGGACCCATTTGCAGCCGGGTTCATTGTGTGTCAGTTTTCAAACTTGGGATGTTCCATCCTTCCCAAGTCCACACCCACCCCTCGACATCGCATCGCCATCTTCATTTTCTTTTCTTTTACTTTATTCCGAGGTACTAAACTGTAAAAGCAAACCTTTTTTTTTCCCTTAAGTTTCTGTTTAACGTACGACGAGCAGCGTACCAACCAGATGTTTAATTAAGGATATTACTCTCTTTCAAAACAAAAATTACAGTTCTTGTCCCCGTATTAGATGGGATACTTTATAATTCTTGTATCGGTATTAGATACGATTCATAATTCTTTCTTATTTTTTCCTTTTAAAAAAATATTTTAATTACATGAAATCTAACTCTTTTTCATACGTAATTCAATGTAACATATGTTCTAGTTTTTTAAGTATATACATAAAAAGAAATTTTCAAATATGTAAAATGGTATGCAATGTCAATTTTCAAAGATAATATACATTAAATTTACATTTTAGTTTACTAATAAAGTAAATTTTCAATTTTTATATCTTCTTATTCATTTTTAGGACATAATATAAAAATCAAATATTAAAATAGTGTATTTAATCAAAAATTTTAAATTCTTTAATCTATAGCGCCCATATATATAGTTATGGTTTGGTTAATGAATTTTTTAAAAAAGATTTTAAGGTAAAATTTTTAGAAAAAAAATTCTTTTTATAAGATTTCAATTACAAATTTCGACTTAAAATTTAAATTGAATATTAAAAACATATTCAAACTAATAATTTACTATAGTTATTTTAAATTATTAATTTAACTTGAATTTAATTGGTTTTGTATTAAATTTAAGAGATGAATGTAGTTATTATGTCAACACTTGATTTAATAGGTTATATTTATATGATTATTTTTAATTAAAATATAAGAAATTAGTTTTTTAAATTAAAATTAAAAATAATTTTTTGAGAATTTTTTAAAAATGAAATAACTTTTCTTTCCTTTTTTAATTTTAAATCCCAGTGTTTGTGTATGTATATATATAGTCTATCTCCTTATTTGAAAGAAAAAGAAATGCTGACGATTCACCTAACTAATAATTAAGTCATCTTGTAATATCACGAGAGACTTTGAATGGGATCCATAACTTAGAACGTATTAAGTGTTGGAATTGTTCTGATTTTTTATATATCTCTTCCTCGATTTGATCGGTTCACACTTCAACGAAGATTTCGTTTATTTTTATAAGTATATTCTGAACGTGCATTTTCTACCCATATAAGCGTCGACTTCGTCGTCTCCACTCATAACACGGAAGAGGTCCCCTACGAACAGCGACACTACGACGTTTTATGATATGAATTGGGTGGTGGACTTTTGCCCACGCAGATTTCATGCGAGATCTACATAAATAAATGACTTAAATTTATAAGACACAATAATATTGAACAGAAAATCTGCACTTGAATCTTGCGCTCTCCGTTTCATTTTGGCACTTTCCTTAAAACCAAAAGCATCACTTCTAAAATTGTTGGCATCGGCGTGCTTGGTCGATAACTACTGTTAAAGTTGCGTTCAAGAATCTTTCTCCTCCTATCTTACATTCACATTGGTGGAATTTCGAAATAGTTTAACGTCCTCGCGATTTCAAACTTCAAAGTAATTGCCTAACTCCATTCCAAAAAAAAAACAAATAGTTAGTACTTGCCTAACTTTTTTTTTATATATATATATGGATACTTTTGGTTTGATATTTAACTTGATCCTCTGGTGTTTGCTCTTTCCAAAAAAGACATTTTTAATGTAAATTTACGATTCAAGCTTTTATAAATGTAATTCATTTGACCTATGATATTATCTTTTAAAATAGTATCATTTTTATGATTATTTAAATATTTGACTCTAAAGGAAAATCGGTGAGAGTTCTTTATCTTTTTTCTAATAATAAGAAAATCATAAGTATTACTCCTGTAAGTTAAATAAATTATAGAGTATCTATACCATTTTTTAAATAAATTATTTAATGATCCAACCAATTTGAATCAAGTGATAAGTTTTAAATTATATCATTTCAAAATATATATTTTTAGAAATATTTTATAATTATTTCTTTTTCACACTAAAATATAAAAAATAAAACTACAACAAAAAAAGAAGGAAAATCAGAAAGTGCCTAAATTTTTAATAAATAAAGATAAACTTAATTTATTAAAAATTAATTTATCTTCAAAAAAATTTTAGATTTTTTAGTCTCGTTATAAATCTTGATCATAAGAAGTCCTCCAAATATGAATATGGAATATTTTTATTTGATATTTTTAATACTTTTATAATTAAAATAAAAGTGAACGGAAGACAGATTTTAAAATGTTCAACTTTGTCGGCTCCGTTTAATACGTTAGTTTTATTAATATTTTGGTTGATTGTCTGTGTCTGTGATATGAAAGCGGTTGCTTGACAAGAGGTGCCGGCCGAGAAAAAAGGGGAAAAGCAAATGCTTGACTTTTGGATAGAGCATAAGGGAAGTCTTATTCTATTGTTTTGATTATGTTAACTAATCATTATCACAAACACTTATCCAGTTTCATACCATTGTACCGTCAGCGCCATCTCTTATCACTGATTTCATGATATCATTGAAATTTGTTACATTCTTAGTTATATATATCTATTTTGAATTTGAATTTCACTCAAATGTCTTATGATAATCACAACTATAAACAAAAGAGTATATTGTTAGAATATTTTATATTGACTAAACATAAAAATATTAAAAGGTTATAGGTGGTAAGGGTTAACTATTGACAAAATGACTGAAAATTTTAATATGACAAAATTACTCAAATCTTGTTAATGAACTCTACACTCTATTTATATTAAAAGATATCAGAGTAGGTTTGATCCGGATTATTAATTTCTCGCTTGTTTGTCAGCTGTACTTGAAAGGGAGTGTTAGAGTATCTCATTTTGACTAATCATGAAATTGTTAAAATGTTTATAAGTGATAAGGGTCAACTATTCAATTGACTAGTTTTAGTTATTTTAACAATAGTTGACTGAAGCTCAATTCTTATTAGTGGATCTTATAGTTTGCTTATATTAAAAATTCTAATATTTATATTTTAAGATTAATTTCAAGTCATTATTTAAAATAAGTGTATGATTAATATTTTGTAGAAATTGACAAATGCCTTTGTATTTGACAATTGATTTCACATGTCATTACTGAAATAAGTGTATGATTAATATTTATATATTTAAGAATAGACAATAATACATCACATCAATTCAATTTAGAATCGAATAGAAATATTTGTATATATGTAACATTATTTGCTCTCAAAGCAACAGCAATTAAAATAAACTATCAATACAGTACATATTTTGTTCTTTTTTTTTTAATTATTTTCATGATGGTAGAACTTGTTATTAAATATATAATATTTACATAATTATTTATTAAACCGGTAACTTAAATAATAAGTTTCAACTAATTAATATTGACAAGTCTAACCCATTATCACTCTCAAACAATATTAATCTGAAAATATTTTGGGTGCCCCACGATCAATTTTGGTTGCCCTTGTTTCACTCGTCTGACTTGTGGCATCGTGGACGATACTTACTACTTAGACATAATGTGGTGATTGTTACGATTGCAATACTTGCCAAGCCGAT
The DNA here is from genome assembly GCA_027478595.1 of Erythroxylum anguifugum. Lineage (NCBI taxonomy): Eukaryota > Viridiplantae > Streptophyta > Magnoliopsida > Malpighiales > Erythroxylaceae > Erythroxylum > Erythroxylum anguifugum. The sequence continues at coordinate 9,736,079 of JANIPN010000002.1, forward strand.
TCTTGTGGTTCCAGGAGCAGGAACTTATTGATAGTGCAAAAGCTAGCCTTGCATCACTTTTGATGTTTTGGTGGCATCACGAGGTCACTATAAATACTGAAGTTAGGGAACCATCGGCTAGGTTTTGGAATGGAGGTGCCACTGCAACATGAATACGTGGTAATTAACGCCACATTTTATTTAGTTCTAGTATTATTAGGTAAGTGCACAAAAAAGAGGTCTTAAATGAAGATAAATACAGTTCTATGTTGAATTTAGGATATATAATTGGAGTTTAAATGAGAAGATCCATTAAGTTGAAGTTGAGCTTAGTACATATAGTAAAATTCACATCCTCCCTATTAGTTATAAAGTTGTTTAGTTCACTTTAAAGGTTAACATAATGGTCGAAATCTTTGCTAATTCAACATAATATTTGGAAGATGGGGAACGACAATTCTAAGCAGTGCATGGAACTGGAAAATGTATTCCTCACGGGGTTGAACGACTTCTTTTATGGAAGATTAATACGTAACTAGACTGGTAGTGGTACTTAGACATTGACGAGTTTGTTTTTGATGACATACGATAACAAAATTAGACAAAGGCTCTGTTTGACAATCGGCTGATTGCATTAGCTGTTAGCTGATAGCTGATTCTATCAACCGATTTGACCAGTAGATTGCATTAGCTGTTTGTTAGAGATGTTTGGTAAAATTAGCTATTTAGTAATAACCGTTTATGTGTAAAATGACTTCTAAGGACATTGTTTAAAAAAATATAAAGAAAACCAATTTATCTTGTCCCTGCAAATTTAATTTTTAACCTTTCCCATTAGTTTAAGTATGTTCAATCATGTCCAAGAGGTCGTGTATTGGGGCTGAATGCTTCAAAATAAAAGTTATTAATTGATGTATTAATTTACATATAATTATTTTTAATAGAAGTATAATAATTTTTAAATAT
>JANIPN010000002.1:9998616-10009781 GCA_027478595.1 Erythroxylum anguifugum
AATAATTATTATTATTATACAAAATTAATTTTCTTATTATTGATACAATTAAAAAATTACAAATACACTTCAAATAACTATTGATACAATTATAAAATAATCAATGAATTGCATCTTTCCAATCATATTATACTGCAGGGGCATTTTTGTCATTGACAATGTTTTTCTATTCTATCCACTGCAGCCAAACATATTTTTTTCCTCGAGACAGAGACAGTCTTTTTTGTTCTGTCCATCGTAACCAAACACTTCACTGTCTTCAATTTTTGTTCTGTTCTATCTCCAAATTTTTGTCTCGTTTCGTCTCTGCATACTAAAGACGGTAACCAAACGCAGCTACGTTTATAGAGTAAAAAGGAACGATTCTCGAATAGATGCCAGTTTTCATCTCCTTTCTTCACCTGCTAATACATATTTCCAAACCGGACTAGAATCCCACGCCCACATTACTCAGTTTTTTGTGTAGATTTTTTTTAAAAATAGAATAACATGTATAAGATAAAAGAATAAGTAACACTAGAGTTGTTTTATTATATATTGAATAATAAACTTGGTTGTTTTACATACGCAAAATACAACTGTTAAATAGAGATTTCAATTAATAAATCTAGCTTATAAGATAAAATTAAAAGCAAACTAAAGACTTATTCAAAAGTAATTTTGACAGTTCTATAATTTTAAATTAATTAGTTCAAAATTGTAAAAAAATCATGAGCATGGAGCACATCTCTCCACAATTCTTTTCTTCGGAGCACTTCTCTCCAATCTTCTTAATAGAACACTTCTCTGATAACTTATCTTCATGCAACATTTCTTTCTATAATGCGTCTTTGTGCACTTCTCAGCAATTAGAAGAGATTATCTTCTTTAATCACTCGCACTGTATTTGCTTGTTTTTCATTGTTAAACTTGCAATCCTTTTTCAAATGTCCAAATCGTTTCCACCTAAAGCATTGAGACTTCCCTTTATGCCAGCAATCTTTCTCTTCATCACCAAACTTCTCACAATGGCCATATTGAGGCATGTTTTCTTTCTTCTTTGATGACGAAACCTTTGCTAGATAGGCTCCCTCCACTATAATTTTCACTTTCTTATTTTCTCATTGCCCTTCTTTATTCTTGAGCTTGTAAAGTATTAATCAGTTCTGGTAATGTCATTTGGCTGATGTCCCTTGAGTTTTTAAGAGATGAAATTTTTGCCTCATACATTTTAGGTAAACTTATCAAGACTTTCTCTATGATCCGGCTATTGGGTAGCTCTTCTCCTATACGTCCGATTTTATTTACCACCACCAGGAGCTTCTCTGAGAACTCTTGAATTGTCTCCTTTTCGTTCATTCTAAGAATTTCAAAAACTCTTTTGAGGTTTAAGACTTGCATTCGCATTGTTACAGCATTCCCTTGATAAAACTCCTTCAATACATCCCATGCTTCCTTAGTTGTTCCACAAACCATAATTCATGTGAAAATCGACTTAGATACAGCAACATGTATTTGAGATAAAGTTCTTGGGGCTTTAGCTTCTTCATCTTCATAAGCTCTAATTTTATTGACTATAGGATTATGACCTAGAGGAGGTGCATGTCTTTCACCTTCAGCTCACTGCCATGAACTGAGACCTCTCAAGTGAGGTTTCATTTTGACAACCCATATTTGATAATTTCACTGCTGAAAATCAGGGTGAAAAAGATGAAGTGTTGAAGGAAGCCTCGGAAAGAAAGGAAGCTTTGGTTAGATTTTCTCTTAATCACTCATAGGTCCCTCAAGATCTTTGAGAGCTCTGATATCATGTAGAAGTTTTTAAAAAAATAGAAGAACATGTATGAGATAAAATAATACGTAACACTGAAGTTGTTTTATTATATATTAAATAATAAACTTAGTTGTCTTATATAGGAAAAATAAAAAAACTCAACAAATATTAAATAGAAATTTCAACCAATAAATTTGGCTTATAAGATAAAATAAAAAACAAGCTAAAGACCTATTCAAAAGAAATTTTGACAACTTTACAATTTTGAATTAATTTTCAACATTCTATACAGAATCCTTTACTATGTTGCAAATTGTCGTGAGATTACCACTCCTCTCCTACATCTTAGAAAATTTATTCAAGTTTGAAAGATTTTAAAGAATGAAGAAAGTGTTGGTATTAATAAATCAAATAATTCCTATTTATAGGGAGAAATTATGATTTTTCATAATTCAATACAAGAAAATTACAAATTACCGATGGAAAAGTCCCTACAGAAAAAAAATTCCATAGTAAATTAGTGACATAAATTGCTCTCCGTAGGTAAATTTGTAAGAAAAAAAGGCATTCTATGACAAAAAAATCAACATTAAAAGAGGAGAAAATTTTACCACAAAACTTTGCCGATAGGACTTAGCGACGAAATAGTGAAAGTCATTGTAAAAATAGGTGCTAATAGTTTCCGGTAAAAATTGGGCACAAAATTTACCGACAGAAAAAAAAACCTACAGAGTGATGTTTCCGTATGGAATTTTCCAACAAAAATAAGGTTCCGTAGGTAAATTACTACGGAGTGATACTTTTGTAGGTAATTTCCTTACAAAATGGTATTTTTGGTGGTAATTTCCTACGAAATGGTGTTTCCGTTGGTAATTTACCTACAAAAATATCATTTCGTAGATAAATTACGTAGGTATTATGCTTTAAATTGTCACAATATCGAAGGCCCCCTTCCAATTTAAAGCACAATATCGAAGCCTCCCTCCCCTTTTGTTATCATATTCTTCTTCCATTAACGTCGTTTGTCATCTTCATTTGTTCTTCCACCAACTGCTTCCATTATCTTAGGTTTACCATCTCGAGGTTGGTTGTCCATGCTCTGCTCTTGAGTTTATTTTTTCTGCTTCAATTGTTGTTGTTAAATGGTTTTATGTTCTTTGGTTTTGTTACTGTGAATTGAGTTGTCAAGATTTATTTCAGTTATTAATGGGTCATTATTTGTTATTCTATGTTAATGTTGGTGAATAATAGAATAGACATCAGTTTTGAAACAAATTAGGGATGAATTTATGAAGCATACCAAGTGTTTGATGAAAGATCTCTAAGAGGTCTCTCATATCATTATAAATTGCCTTCATCTTCCTTAGGTGTTAAACCATTTTTAGAAGACATATTTAAAAGCTTCCTAAAGAAACACTAATTTATACAAGTTTTTTCTTAACTTATTTTACTTTACTGTTTCCTTTAGATATATATACACACACATATATATATACACAATATAAAGAAAAATAAATGAAAAGATGATTGAAACAATTTTGATGACATCTTAAAAACAAGAAGACCTAACTAAGAATAGGAAAAAGGAAAAAAAAAGAGAGAGAGACTTAAGAATGAATAATAGAAGAAGATACCCTAACTAGGAATATTAAAAATGAAAAAAAAGAAACCAAAATGGATAAACATTTGACTTAAAGCCTAGATCTGATACCAACTTATGTCATTCCACTTACGAATAAATCCTATAGAATCAATAGCAAGATTGAAACCTTACTAAGAATGCTAAATCAAGTAATTGAGACTAACCTTTTGAATATAAAGAACCAAGAACCAAACATGCAAAGGTTAGAACTCTACAAAGTAAAATCTTATAAGTTTTAGGTTTGTTTAGTAAAGTGCGAAGGATAAGAATCATCTCTTAATTTGGGTTAAACTAAATAAATATCATAAGTCTCTACATCTTGTTTATAAAGTTTGTTCCCCTTTTATAGATGATTACATATGACTCATAGTTAAGTTCAAAAACTAACAACTATTACTACTTTATCTAGGAACTCTAAAATACTAATACTACTTTAATTGGAACCTTAATATACCACTTTGATCAAAACTCTATCATTAGGTTTGCATTAATGACCCTTAATTTACTTATTTCAATACTTAGGAGCATATACATTGCATAATCATTTACATTTAGAGCGTAATGAATAAGAAATTTATTTTATATTTAAAGGAAATTAATTGATCTTTAACCTAACTTTCAGAAACTTTTGAAATGGTTATGATCGAGGTTTTTACTAGTAGGTTTTTGTTAATGTTTGAAAAGACTTCAAAGTTGAAGATTTTTATGTGTTATTTTAGGAAATCGAGTAGACAAAGAGTTGATATCAAGTAAATAATGACTTTAAAAATTGATTGAATTAGTGTATTATTGGTTTGGGACATTGATTGGACATTTGGCTAATCAATGTGTTGATTGGTAGAACATAAATTATCTAAACGATTTAAATCAACTAATTGATGATTTTCTTAAAACTTGATAGAATGGGGGCCTATTAGTATTGGTGTTTGGCTAGCTAATACTCAAACTGAAAGTGGATTGATCAATTTTTTGGTGAGTATCTATTAGTTGAACATTTCAAGAACTAATTGTTATAACAACTAGCTTAAAAGAGTGAAGAATATTTGAGTTTTTTTGGTACATATAGGCCATAATTGAATTATGGAAGAACATTTGGTGTTTTAGGGAGTTGCTAAGATCCTTGAGATAGTAGAGAGTGCACTTAAGTTCATGTTTATAATACATAACATATAGTAAGCTCTAGTTTATTGGTATAAACAAGAAAAGGAGATTTTGAGTTATATTTGGTTATACTTATATAGTAATTAACGAGAATTGTTAGGGAACATATTGTTTGGGCTCCTTTTGATTTTAAACAATATTTGTATAGATTTTCTCTTTATTTTTGTCAAAGTAAGACAATTTGGGTTTCTCTTCACCAGTTCCAAAGAAGATATTATATGGAAGATTTCTCTTACCTATTGAAACAAGAAGATAGTGAATTCTTAATGGAGCTTAGGGAGTGGTTATAGGCTAATGACTGTTTGATCTAGTTATAATAAAAAATTTATTATTACCTTATATATTTGTATTGACAATTCATTCATTAAGTTTTTTTTAAAAAGGCCTAAAATTTATGCACATATAATTTACTTAATTTGAAGTACGTAGATACTTGAAATTAGATGACATCACATGCAACCTAAAATATTTCCCCTATCATATGACTTTAAATAAATTTTTGCATATGCTATAATACAATGCTTTCTTCTTTTGTTATTGTTAATGTGTAAACTAAAAATTAAATGTTTTGTAAGATTAATATGGATACTACCATAACGATTATTATATTTAACTAAGAAATCATTTTGTTAAATAACAGTTTTGCATAAATGAGTAATGTTAGGATATTTACTATGTCCTATTATTTTTATTTTGGCATTTTTGATTATTGGATATTCAGATAATAACAAAAAATATAAATCAAGAAATCTTACTTGAATTGGATTCTTGGATAGAGTAGTTGTGCAAATAGAACTCTAACTTGGATTCAAAAGCTATATGGATAATCTTCTAGTTGAGAAAGTATCCCATGTTGTATTGAAGTCTATCATGAGAGGGGGTGTGATACATCACGTGTATGTGAAGACTTCTCTTTAAAATGGAAAACAATTGTTTTATTGTATCTTTGGTGAATTAGGTAATAGATGGTGGCCGACGTTAACGGTTTTTGGGTCTTTGCCATGGGGTCTTTGTTGTATTAATTGACGACAATCTTTAGTGCTTTTGGTGGTGGTGCAACAATGTTTATGTAAGCTGGGTTTCTATTGAGTTTCTTGTGTAACCAAAGATTGTCTATGTGAGGGCTTCACTCTATCGTGAGTTACTGTCATTGGTTGCAAAAAGAAAAGATCATCTTGTGTGGATGTTGTGTTTTTCTTTTGGGGCTATTATCGTTGATGTTTTTCTGGTTGCTTTGAACATTGCTCTTCAATTCTTCAATGTCAATCTTCTATTGTATATGTTGGCCGCCCTTGATGTTTCATGGCTGAAAGTAAGGCAAAAAAATCCTAGCAGCTAACTACAGGAATTTAATTGGTGAACAACTTTTAGATCTGTATTGGAAGCAGTTGAGTTTATCGGAAAGTTGTTTCTCTCTTTCTCAAGTATTTTCATTTTTGTTTCTAGATATTTTAATCACTTGAGTTGTTCGCTTAATTGTCTTTATTATTAAATGGTGTGTGTAAATCCTCTGTCAAGGTTAGTACGAGGTGCTTATGCTATTGGGTGTAAAATACTTTCACAAGAAGTGAGGTTGAGAGATAGTATCAAGGGTTGAGTGGTATTGGCTCAGTAAAGCCTTGGGTAAATCTATTGTACTTTCGTGAAAGTATTAAGCTAGGTGAGGGCCCCGTCAACGTAGGCCAGGTGTACCGAATTGCGTTACCAAATTTTTGGTACTTTTATTATTTCATTTTTAATTGCTTTTGTTTTCGTTTGTGCTAGAGACGTCCACGATAAAATTGGAAAGTTTGTAAAACTACTACCCCCTTCGGTTCTTCAATTGGTATCAGAGCGAGGACACCAATTCAGAACTTGGTAGCAAGTTGGTGCAGATCTTAATTTCGTGAACATGGCTACAAAAGAGGGTTGGATGGTATCAGAGCGAGGACATCAATCACTAGACCACCACTGTTGGATGGATCTAACTATCCTGCATGAAAATCACAGATGAGAGTCATCATCCAAGCTCAAAGCTTGGTATTTGGTAGTATATGGGTGGACGCATCCAATGATTACTGATGGTAAAAGAGAGGCATTTCAAAAAGATCAAACTGAATGGATAAGAGTCGAAGAAGAAAGTGCACTTGGAAACTCACAAGCAATGCATGCAATTTTTAGTGTTGTTGATGAAGGACGCTTCTCAGTGATATTAGCCAGTGAATTGGCTAAGAAGTGTGGGATGCTTTGCAAACTATTCATAAAGGGTTCAAATCTATGATAGCGTCAAAACTACAGATGTTAGCTGTGAGATTTGAAGAACTGAAGATGGATGAAAATAATACTATTAGAGATTTTCATGAAAGATTGCTAGATATAGCGAATCGGGCCCATTAACTCGGGAAGAAATATTCCAATCTGAAACTAGTCAAGAAGGCATCGAGATCATTACCTCTGAGATTTATTCTAAAAATTGTAGCAATAGAGGAAGCCCATAACATTAATGATCTGTCATTGGAGAAGGTAATTGGAATTCTTACGAATTTCGAAATGAATCTTTTAAGGGGTAAACAAGAAAGAAGTAAAGGATTGGCACTACAGGTTGAAACTGGAAAAGGCATGAATGATGTAAAAGATGAATTCGACGAGAATGGGGATATGGAGCTATTAACATGAGAGTTCAATAAGTGGTTGAAGAGAGTGAAAAAGGACAGACCCAAGTTTAGGCAAAACGACGGGAGCTCATCTGACAACAAGCCAAAACTCAAAAGGGAGAAAGAAAGGTAAAGAGCATTCAATGCTATGAGTGTTAAGGCTTCGAACATGTTCAAGCGGAGTGTGCTAACATCTTGAAGAAGAGAAAAGGAAAATCCTATACGAGCACTTAGAGTGATAACAAATCCAGAAGTGAATATAGAAATGAAGAAGAAGTTGTGAATAGTGTTATGTTAGTAACTTTGTATAGCAAAAGCCCAGTTACTTGCTTAACAGCAATTGAGAAGGAAGTAACTGAAGACAAAAAAGGGAATAAATCGAAAATTTTCGAGATAAATGCAAACCAATCAGCTCAAGGCTCGATATCAGATTATGACAGTGATGAAAGTAGTTCAGGTGATAAAAAGGAGAACATTTACGAGGCTTACAAATTAATATACGAAAAATGGGTGAAAACATGTAGGAAGAATGAAAGGTTGAAGGAAGAAAACTTTTCCATGAAGAACATCATTTGAGATCTAGAGAATTTGTTGTCTACATTAGATGAGTTTGGTGAAACAAAATTAAAGTTGGTCAGTACAGAAAAAGGAATAAGAATGTTAAATGGAGGTATCGAAAAGCTATAAAATTATTAGAAATTGGTAAGGCTAAAGGAGATCTTCAAGGCATTGGCTATAGAGGTGAATGTTCCAAGTCGAATGATGAGAAAATTGGTGCGACCAGATCTGTCCAAGGAGAAATCTCAAAGAAAAATTGGAGGTTCATACCTATATGTCACTTTTGTGAAGTAATTGGGCACATAAGACCGAAATATTACAAGTTGTTAAAAATGATGTTTCAAAGGGGTCAAAACCGAAAATCTAAATACTCTCCATTATGTTTCTAGCAACAACCTAAGGTACTGAAGCACACTTGGATTTGAAAGGGTCAATTACAGGCACAAAGACATTATGAAGGAAAAATAAGAAATTGCCTAGATTCACAGTTAGTTGCTGCATGTGAAGAAACTATTCAGATAAAGGATAAATCAGTTACTTCAGAAGAAGAAACTGATGACAAAGATAATATGACGAGGAATAAAGCAATGTTTGAATTTCTTCGAGGGGCACAGGGACTCTGTACTTTACATTTTTGAAGTATTCTTTGTATTGTTAAAAAAACTAAACGTAAAAAGGAGATTTGTCCTTTTTAGTTCTTTAGTTTTTATGTTTCCATTATCGTCCCATCTTTTTAATAGTTTGTATTGTGACTTCTATTTAGGTCCACTTAAGGCTCTTTAGCTCTCTCATCAGTGTGTGTGTCTCTCTCGGGTATTTCTCTCTCTCACTACACTGGCAACACTTATCTTTATTTGCTTGGGTTTATGAATTTGATCAGCTTTATGAAGGTGGAATTGAAGTAAGTAATGATATGTTGGCATTTGTATTGACTGGTGGTAAATTTTCACCTTGGTGTGCTTATAATTCTTCCGTTAAACCTATTACTGATTTTTATGTTTCTTTATTCGCTGAGATTGATTGTGTTTAAGGCATTCTTAGTTTTGACAATGTTTTGTCCCAAGGGGGAGACATCAGATTGTTTATGGTGAATGTTCCATTCAGGGGGAGATTTTAAGGTATATGTGTGACTATTCGTCGTACTTTTTGGCATCTTTTTGTACCAAGAGGGAGAAATTTTGATGATTAGATATTTGATGGATGTTCATTATTGCTTCTTTAAATGTTTCTTAAACTTGAATAATTTGATGGATGTTCTTTGGAACTTGACGTTGGATTGAGGGGGAGTATTGTAACTTTAATACATTTATATATTCGTTTACGTGATTCAAGAGGAGTTTCTATTTGTGACAAAAATGCCAAAAATGGGGAGATTGTTAGGATATTTACTATGTCCTATTATTTTAATTTTGACATTTTTGATTATTGGATATTCAGATAATAACAAAAATTATAAATCAAGAAGTCTTACTTGAATTGGCTTCTTGGATAGAGTTGTTGTGCAAACAGAACTCTAACTTGGATTCAAAAGCTATATGGATAATCTTCTAGTTGAGAATGTATCCCATATTGGATTGAAGTCTATCATGAGAGGGGGTGTGATACATCACGTGTGTGTGAAAACTTCTCTGTGAAATGGAAAACAATTGTTTTATTGTATCTTTGGTGAATTAGGTAATAAACGATGGCCGACGTTAATGGTTTTTGGGTCTTTGCCGTGAGATCTTTGTTGTGATAATTGACGACAATCTTTAGTAATTTTGGTGGTAGCAATGTTTGTGTGAGCTGGGTTTCTATTGAGTTTCTTGTGTAACCAAAGATTGTCTATATGAGGGCTGCACTTTATCGTGAGTTACTATTATTGCTTTCAAAAAGAAAAGATCATCTCGAGTGGATGCTATGTTTTTGTCTTAGGGCTATTATCGTTGATGTTTTTCTAGTTGCTCTGAGCATTGCTCTTCAATTCTTCAACGTCAATCTTTTGCTATATATGTTGGCCGCCCTTGATGTTTTATGGCTGAAAGTAAGGCAGCAAAATCCCAACATCTAACTACAAAAATTTAATTGGTGAACAACTTTCAGATCTTTATTAGAAGTAGTTAAGTTTATCATAAAGTTGTTTCTCTCTATCTCAAGTATTTTCATTTTTGTTTCAAGATATTTTAATCACTTGAGTTGTTCGCTTATTTGTCTTTATTATTAAATAGTGTGTGTAAATCCTTTGTCGAGGTTAATACAAGGTGGTCGTGCTATTGGGTGTGAAATACTTTCACGGGAAGTGAGGTTGAGAGATAGTGTTAAGGGTTGAGTGGTGTCGGCTCAATAAAGCCTTAGGTAAATCTATTGTACTTTTGTGAAAGCATTAAACTAGATGAGGGCCCCGCAAACGTAGGGAAGGTGTGCTGAATTGTGCTATCAAATTTCTGGTGCTTTTTATTATTTCGTTTTTGATTGCTTTTGTTTTTGTTTGTGGTAGAGACGTCCATGGTAAAATTGGAAAGTTTGCGAAATTACTACCCCCTTCGGTTCTTCAAGTAATGTTGATAGATCTTGGATGTATAGACGATTAACAACCATTGGTTTCATTAATCTTAAGTTTATTGAGAAAGTTCAAGCTTTTATTGACTATGCATGTTCTCAATTTGCATATATGTATGGTCCAAAAATCAAATGTCCATGTAAAAAGTGCAAACATATTCGTTTTCTTCCTATTAATGAAGTGAATCTCCATTTGTTAAGAAAAGGATTTGTTCCAAATTATTTTGAGTGGACAAGACATGGGAAGTCATTAATTTATAGCATCTCAAGGGGTAATGAAGTAAAATCGTCAATAAATGTAGATGGGTTTGAGGTGGGACTGGATTTATAGCAAATAATGTGGGTGCAACTGAAAATCCTTACACCCAAATGGTTTATGATGTAGCCGGTAATACCTTTCAAGCAACTATGGAAAATCTTGAAGAAGAACCAAACCTAAATATAATTTTTTTTTTGACTTACTAAAATCAGCTTATTAAGAATTATGGCAAAATTGTGAGATCATGACTTAGTTATCTTCAATTGCTCGAATATTGAACATAAAGTCTGAATGGAATATTTCTGATTGAAGTTTGGATAAAATTCTTGCTTGGTATAATGAATTATTACCTCCTAATCATACAATGAATGATAATTTTTACAATATGAAGAAATTTATTAGGGGTCTTGGTTTGCTAGTTAACCGTTTGGTTGAGCTTTTGTCAGTAGAGCTTTTATCAGTAGAGCTTTTGTCAGTAGAGCTTTTCTGAGAAGAGCTTTTTAAAAAAGCCAGTTGACTGTTTGGCTGTCAATTAAAAAAATAACTTTTTTAAAAGAGCTTTATACAGTAGACTGTTTGGCAACATACAAATAAAAAGCACTTTTATTTTTTAACTATATT
>JANIPN010000002.1:10016812-10032948 GCA_027478595.1 Erythroxylum anguifugum
GTAATAGTATCTATTGGATAGATATTAGTAGATCTCATTTACTAAGTTACATATATAGATGATGCATATAGAGATATGATGATTAAACTGACCAAACTGAGAATTTCCAATGGTTAATATTACCTATGAACTGTCAAGTGGGATATTCTTATAAGGGTTTAAATGTATATTTTTCCTTTGACCTGAGATCATCATAGTAATCAATAGGTCACTTATTATGTCTTGATGTCGGACACCTAGTGTGTAAAAATGCTAGTTGAAGGATCATTGGATGTTGTTAAGTACCTATCTAATTAGTGGTGAGTCAAGATGGGATCCATCGACTCTAGGTAATGAGTTTGATTTTTATGTTGTCATTGATCTTAATGATTGTTTCAAGATCTTCGCCAGGGCGATTGAATGAGTGAGGAAAGGAGTTTTCTAAGTCATTCACCAATCATTAATGATTGACATGTAACATAGTTGGTTATCTAATAATGTTTGACAGTTAAACCATACCTTAGGATAATTCGGAGTTATAATGATGGAAGGTAATAATACATTATCCTTAAATTAAGATTCTGTATTTGTAAGGTTGTTACTTCACAATATCCGGTCGTTGAGGAATGTTGCTAGACGCCAACCTTGATTAGTAATTAATTAGATTAATTACTGTCGGCTTAGTGATGAACTTATGTGATCACACACTTACAAGTGTAATATTTCCGTTTATGATTATTTAATTTATTATGAGATAATTTATTAAATAATCTATATGGCATATTATTATATTTTTTGCTAGCACAGAAAATATAATTAATATTGGAAATTCTCTTGTACAAAATAAATGGATAAAATAAAATAGTTTTATTTTATTACATTTTATAACTAATAATAAAAACAAAAGCCATTAGATGGTGATTATTGTTTTGGTTTTAATAATTAACCAAAAGGTATGACCAAACTAAAAAGTATGAGAAGGTGGTTGTTTAAGTTTTTGAAAAAGAAACGTTAATAAGATGACTTACAGAAAAAACAACTGCAAGTGAAAGATAATAAGTTTTTTTTTTCCGTTTCTTTTTGTGTGCATGAAAAAAACGTTACTAATTGAAGAAGTGTACTGCGTGAAGATATATGGTTCTTTATCTTCATTTCCGACGATGCACTGTGTGAATAACAGCGAAGAGAAAAGCGAGGCTTTCGTTTTTGTGCAGTAAGAGTAAACAAAAAGAAGAGTTTGAATACGGAGATATTCTTTATTTTTGTACGTTAGAAGGAAAACAAAGATATAGAAATATTCTTTGTTTTGTTCTTTGTACGAAAAGTAAACAAGAGAAATAAAAACAAAATTGTTTTGTTCTATTATTTAAGAAAGAGTTCCCCAAAATTATTTATAGTCATATCAAGTATTGAAAGCAGGATATATTTTTCGGTGTGGAGCACATAGAAACTTCGTATCAAGTGTTAGTAAAATTCATTATGTCTAGTTAGCTTGAGATTACGTTTGATAGATTAGGATTAAACATATGAATCTTACATAAGAAAAGTTATAATTTGGTCATACGAGCTGTGGTGCTTTTTGATCAATCGAGTTCTGCTGATTACTAGTGGAGGTGGAATTGATAAAGACAATTCGTACTCTTTTCCTCGGCTTGTCTTGTAACAAGACAAGTTCAGTCCAAAGGAGAACCAAAGCCCAAAAGGATTTGGGTCCTCTCACTTCAATAGCCTATAAGAAGGCTCCAGCCGAAGCTTACAGGACATCGTAACAAGCTCAAAGAAGCCCTTTCTTATTAAGCTGCCAAACTAAAAGCAAGTTTGTTGGAATAGGGGAAATAATCCAAACCGTCCATTCTTTGGAGATTTCAAAAGTATCCTCCATATTCTCTCCACGTGTTCTAATCGGCCTCCACGTGATTCTTTAAACTAAAAATTCTTTAAACTAAAAATATGCGACAGAGCACAAGTAACATGCTTGAAAATGAATTTTCAAAAAAAAAAAAAAAACATGCTTGAAAATGAACTTGGAAAAATAGGTTTGAAAATAAAAAACAGCATGACCATGGGAGCTGTTGGCATATACACTGACGCATTGGGTGCACCTGTAGCCTTAAATATATCCGTATCAGTAATGAACCAGGCTTATCTTATACCTTTCTCCCACTTCCTCAACTCTTTCATTGTTCTGAAGGTACAAGATCTACGTGGGTGACCGAGTTTTCTGTCAGCGCTTCTTTTGAAATTCGGTAAAGTTTGTAACTTTCTCTTGGTTCTGCGGAATTCTTGTTCTGGGTCTGCGTTAAATTTTGATTCTGATTTTAGGAATCTCTGGCGCTTTTGGGGTTTCATAGTTTTATGGAATTTGTATGAATTGTTGAGTGCTTGAATTGTCCGAGGCTTTGTTGGTAAAAGTTGCTAATTTATGTTCTTCATGACTGTGTGTATGATCTAACATCACTGAAGTCTATAATTGCTGTTGATGCAAAGGAAATTAATCAGGGATTGGTGCTTTATGTGTATAAATGATTGTTTATGTGGTGATGATCAACCGGCCAATATTCAAAATTGTAGAGAATTGCTGTGCGTTGCTTCGTCAATATTGCTCTAATCTGTAATTTGGAGGATCACGGAATTTATGCTAAGATGCTGTTGGTACGATCATACAAATGTTTTGATAGATGAGTTTTCTTCCTAGAATTTTGTTAAGAATTGTATGGAAAACACACATTATTTTGGGAGATTAACTATTCATGTGGTACTCTAGTACTTCTTTATAAAGATTTACGATCCAATACTTGATATTTCACTTGTGGTCGCTTGAATATTCTACTGCATATATAGCTTTTCATGTCAAATAAGTGGTGGCTTAGTATGCATCTTTACTTCTGTTCAGGTTTCGTCAAGCTTTTCTCATTGCCAATTTATGTATGGGGTCAATTTTGAGTTTGGCTGGTTCCGATGATAGGAGCATTGACCATTATCAGTTCCTATGTAATTCCAGCCTCAAGAGGCAAAAGACTTCCTCAAACCTTTGTGACGAGAATCCAAGACTGATTCCATGTCTTCCTGATGAGTTGTCAATACAGATACTTGCTAGACTTCCCAGAGTTTACTACTTCAATCTGAAATTAGTTTCACAGAAATGGAAGGCAACTATCATGAGCCGTGAGCTGTTTCAATTGAGAAAAGAGCTTGGACTAACAGAAGAGTGGTTATATGTGATGACTAAGGTAGAAGAGGATAAACTTATATGGCATGGATTGGATCCATTGTCAAGAAAGTGGCAGAGATTACCCACAGTTCCTACTGTTGTCGATGTTGAAGAATCTAAGAAAGCTTCTACTGGGCTTTGGTTGTGGAATAAAGTGGGGGCAAGCAATAGGGTGACTGAAGGTTTAAGGAATTGGCTTGGTCGAAAGAAGGCATTAACTCAAATTCCATTAGGTGGTTGTGCAGTTGGAGCTGTTGATGGATGCTTCTATGTGCTTGGTGGTTTTTCTAGAGGTTCAACCATGAAATGCGTGTGGCAATTTGATCCAATCCTAAATACGTGGAGTGAAATGGCTTCCATGTCCACAGGCAGGGCCTATTGTAAGACAGGCATTTTAAACAACAAGCTTTATGTTGTTGGAGGGGTCAGTCGTGACCATGGGGAACTCGCTCCTCTTCAATCTGCTGAAGTTTTTGACCCTAGAACGGGTACATGGTCTGAAGTCCCAAGCATGCCGTTCTCTAGTACTCAAGTACCGCTTGGTGCATTTTGGTCCGACATGCTAAAGCCTATTGCCACAGGGATGATTCCATATAATGGACGGTTATGTGTGCCTCAAAGTTTGTACTTGTGGCCCTTCTTTGTTGATTCTGGGGGAGAAATCTATGACCCTGAAACGAATTTGTGGGCTGAAATGCCAACTGGCATGGGACAAGGCTGGCCTGCTCGACAGGCAGGCACAAAGTTGAGTGTTGTTGTAGATGGTGAATTGTATGCAATTGATCTTTCTAGTTCTCTGGACAGTGGTATGATTAAGGTATACGACCAGATTGAAGATGCTTGGAAAGTTGTCATAAGTAAAGTACCCATTCATGATCTCTCTGAGTCGGAATGTCCTTATCTGCTTGCTGGTTTTCATGGAAAGCTTAATGTCATCACGAAAGATGTCAATCATAACATTGTGGTAATGCAAGCTGATCTACGTGACAATTTGCACTCGTCACCGTTGAGTTCAATTTCTCTATCTGCTAATTCACTGGATGAAAATTCTGCCTCACAGGTGGAGTCAGAAACTGTTGATTGGAAGGTGATTGCCAGCAGAGATTTTGGTTCTGCTGAGCTTGTTAGTTGTCTAGTTATTGATATATAGCACCACTAGTAGTTATTTCGAATAAATTGTTGGTGTCTCTCAGCCTACAAAAGTGGGTACAAGTTGGGGAGACATCTAAAATTTCTCGACCACTTATGAGGTTTACATTCTCATGTTTCCATTCTGTGAATGAGGTAAGTCCCGATACACTGGCCATACAGAATACAGTGAAGAGAGCTACTGACAAGTTGGTCTCTTACATTTAGTTCATCATGCGACCTAGTATGCGATTTTTTATGTGCTTTTCTGCATCTAGGTTGTATATGTTTCTGATTTGGAGATCTCTTGATCTATAAAGCTTGTAGATGATTAACAGAGTCATGTTATTGCCCTATTTCATTTTGTAAGAAGTTTATTTGCCCATTTGATTGTCAAGATTCCAAATAGTAACTACCTACTAGACTTTTAGAATCATAGCTGTATTTACTTCTACTTGTAGAATCATAGCTTTATTTACTTCTGTTGAAGGTTCTATTCAAAGGATGAAAGGTGAAACACAAGCTTAGATGATGAAAGTGTTTCTGACACTGGACTCCTGACATTGGAATAAAGCTGAACTCTGAGTTGAGGCTGCCTGCAACCATCCATTAGTAAGAGATACTAGAGTGTGATATTATAGGCGTAAAGTAACCAAGTTTAATTCACATGCAGCTTCTACATTGATCTGCTGATGAATAATTTTCGAGTGCCAAATGTTTCCGGAGGTAATTCATTGGTACCCTTAAAAAAGTCTTAAAGATGGCCTTGCAGGTTAAGGGGAAAGCCAATTTAGCTCAATTCAGAGGCTGTTTGCTTTTCTGTTTTTGTGTGTGCGGTCCAAATGTAGTAGCACAAGTCCACAGGTAAGCTGTTTTATAGTGAAGGAATCTTAGTTAATACGGGTAACTTTTGACCAGCCTACTGCGATACAAATGTGGTAAGTCACCAGCATCTATATAACACTGAAATCTACAAGAATTTGGGAACAAGTCGCGGTAGCTCCTCCTTAGTTTGCCTTGCACATTTATCTTCTCGTCTCTCCATCAATTTCCCAAGAATGAGGTGCACTAGAAATGCTTGATTTCCAGCAGGGAAGACAAAGCATGTAGATATTAAAGAAGTGATGATGAGAGCTGAAACCAGCCGATTGGGATTGTTTTCTAGAAACGGTTATGGAAGTGGCATGCAAAACATCTTAACAGGGGTTGTATCACTTCAATGTTAGTTTTTAAAAGTGTGAAATCTTCATTTTGACTAAGCCTACCCTCCTGAATTATTTAATCTTGATTTGGGATAGCTTAGGCACTTTCTAACAGCTGAAGTTAGGAAATTGGTTGTTAAGAGTTATAACATCCTCTCAAGTAACATCTTCCTCCGCACTTCCCTTCTATCGAACCATTAACTGTTGCTGGTTGACACCTGCCATCGAAAATTTCCTACGCGCTAGAACCTTAACAGGCTCAATAACTTCATCAGCAGCAACTTCCAACTCTGTAGGCAATTATGCTTCAGCAGTATATTGTCCGATTGCTTTCTTAAACTGTGACATGTGAAAAACGGGATGAACCGTGACTGTGGTGGTAAACTTAAGCGATATGTCACATCGCTATACTTTTCCAAAATTTGATAAGGCCCATAATAACGAGGTGCCAGCTTTTGATTAATTCTTCTCACTACAATTTGTTGTCTATGTGGGTGCAGCTTTAAAAAGACCCATTCTCCAACCTCAAACACGTGCAGTTTTCTGTGTTTGTCAGCATAACACTTCATTTGCTCTTGAGTTTTCAACAAATTATACTTAACCTGTCTCAAAATTTCATCACGGTCCTCTAATTCTCTACTCACAGCCTCAACCTTAGTTTCTCCTAACACAAACCTCACAACAGTGGGAGGCTTTCTTCCGTACATAACCTCAAAGGGTGTGATACCCATAGAAATATGAAAGATGGTGTTATACCACAATTCTGCCCAAGACAACCAACCTTGTCATTTCCTGGATTGCTTGGATGTAAAACAACTTACATATGTCTCCAAACACCTATTAACCACCTCGGTTTGACAGTCAGTTTCTAGATGGTAAGAAGAAGACATTTTCAACATTGCTCCTTAGAGCCTGAATAACTCTTGCCAAAAGTTACTGAAAAATAAGGGATCTCTGTCACTAATGATTGACTATGGCATGCCATGTAAGCAAACGATCTCTTTAGCAAAAATGACAGCCACAAATCTAGCAGTATATGGATGTTTAAGGAGCACAAAATGGGCATACTTCGACAAACGATCCACCACAACTAAGATTGCATCATACCCTTTAGATTTTGGCAACTCGATAATGAAATCAAGAGAAGTATCCTCCCATACTTGTTATGGAATCGGTAGTGGTTGCAGTAACCTAAGTGGAGAAGTCGCAACATACTTTTGTCGTTAGCAAACATCACAACTCCTCCCAAACTCTTGAATTCGCTTTTTCATACCTACCCAATACACATTCCTTGTGATACATTTATAAGTCCTAAGGAAACCAGAGTGACCTCCACTTGGAGAGGAATGAAATTCTTCCAATAGTATAGGAATAAAGGTAAAAAAAAAAAGAAGGAATAACCAGTCTACCCTTATAAAGCAATACGTTTTTATGCAAGTTGAATCCGGGCCGAAACTGCGAATCGGCCTATAAATCTACCACAAATTTCTGTAGAAATGCATCATTTAAAATCTCTGCTTCCATAACCTTCCTTTGATCCCAAACTGGTGACGACACCAAAGTATGAAACTCTCCTACTTCATGCATGCGAGACAAAGCATCTACAACTTTGTTATCAGGCCCAACCTATAAATTACCTCAAAGTGGTATCCCAACAGCTTTGAAATCCAATTATGTTGATCACAACTAGCTACCCTCTGCTACAACAGATGTTTCAAACTCTTTTGATCGATAAAGACCACAAAACTGCGACCCAAGAGATAATGTCGCCAATGCTGCACCACCAAAACCAAAGCCATCAACTCTTTTTCATACATAGATTTAGACAAATTTTGATTAGCCAAGGCCTTACTGAAATAAGCTATATGTTTTTTGTCTTGCATCAACACTGCTCCTACACCTTTGCTCGAAGCATCACATTCGATTTGGAAAGGTTAAGTAAAGTTAGGAAGAGATAGTACCAGTGCAGAAGCTATGGTCACTTTCAATCTATCAAAAGCATATCGTTCTTCCTCTCCCCAATGAAAACCCTCCTTCTTTGTTAATTTAGTCAAGGACTTGGCCAATTTACCATATCCCTTGACAAATTTACGATAATAACCAATTAAGCCCAAGAACCCTCTAACACCTTTAACATTGTGAGGTACCGGCCACTCTATAACACTTTTAATCTTGACCGGGTCTACTAACACCCCTGCTTCTGAAATTATATGATCCAAGTATTCCATTTGCTCCCCCCCAAACATACACTTCTTTGTTGGCCACAAAACAATGTTGCTGCAATAATTATAGGGCTTGTGCCAAATGAAACAAGTGATTGGCCCAGTCCTTACTATAAACGAGTATATCATCAAAAAATACTAGGAAAATTTGTCGCAAATAAGCTTTAAAACCTAGCTCATTGTGGCTAGTGGAGGGTGTATTCATTAATCTGAAAGGCATCATAAGGAATTCGTAATGACCCTTATGAATATGGAAAGCGGTTTTGTGAACATCTTTCTCCTTCATTCTAATTTGATGATAGCCTGATTTCAAATCTAATTTAGAGAAGTAGTGTGATCCATTCAAATCATCAAGTAATTCATCTACCACTAAAATTGGGTACTTATCGAGAACAGTAACCTTATTAAGGGCACGGTAATCAACACACATGAGCCATGTAAAATCCTTCTTCCTAACCAAAATTACTGTGCTTGAGAAAGGACTAGAAATACGTTGTACTGTTGAAGCAATTCCCCAACCTACCATTCGATCTCATTTTTATGCAAATGCCAGTAATGGTAAGCAATTCCCCAACCTGTCGTTCGATCTCATTTTTATGCAAATGCGGGTAACGGTATGGGCATACATTTACTGAACGAACCCTTTGACGCAGTTCAATACGATGCTCTGTTAACCTTATTGGAGGGAGACCCCTCCTTTTAATGAACACCTCCGAAAATGTTTCTATAATTTTGTTGAGAGCTCTTTGTTGCTCACTGCTTAGTAACTCATTGGCAGAAACTTCCCCTCCTTCATCATCAACACCCTCTATTCCCTATATCAGCCCCTGGAAAGAGGAGGAATAGGTCAAGTCTCCCTTTCTGTTACGCAAAGGACCTACACTCATAGTTAGACCCAGTAGCAACATTGAACTCCCTTAGTACTGGAAAGACATAGACAGCTCTGCCTAATCCATAACTACCTTCCCTAAACTTTTCAACCAAGTCACTCCTAACACCACATCCAATCGTCCTAAATCAATCACGTAAGCATCCACATTCATATCAATTTCTCCAAAGTGAAGCAGCACATTTGAACATTTACCTTTGATAGAAATCTAGTGACCATCTCTCAATCTGACCCCAAGCTCCCTAGTATGAGTAACTGGAAACTCCAATGCAGTAGCCACCTGAGGAGAGATGAAATTATGAGTGGGACCACTATCCACCAAAACCAACATAGAAACTCCCTTCAATTTCCCTTCTAACTTATGTCTTCACTTCCTCCATAATTTCATTGGTGAGTCCACACATACCTTTAGCCTTACACCCAAGAGATTCCTCATCGTCTTCTTTGTGCCCGTCAATCTCCATTACCAGCACCTCTTCCTTACTAGGACTCTCATCATCCCCTAATATCAACAATCGTAATCGTTTTTCTGGACACTGATGTAATGGGTGAAACATATCCCCACACCGAAAACACAACTCCTTAGATCTCCTCTTCATAAGTTCTGGGTACATAAGGTGTTTCAACCCCTACTTCGATTACCGCCAGCTCCCCCTTTCTTATATAGTCGTGAATGAGAAACAAAGAATGATGATGTCGTTCCTTTGTATTGGACCCCAAGGAACTCCCCAAATGTGATTTAGCCCTATTTTCATTCGTTGATCCCAAGCCCATGAGTTCAATGCGACCCGATTGGGTCCTCCCCTCATGTTCTCTAACCATCGAGTTACCGCTGTTGTTCAAATGAAACCCATAAGAATGACTAGAAATGTGTGGTTTCCAAACACCACGATCTCTAGCTGACATCTTTACCTCCAAATCGCAAGCAACCTTCATCATTTGTGAGCGAATCTATGAGTTAAAGTTACACACCTTACAACGCAATTTAGAAGAGAGACCCCCCCATAAAGTACTCGCGATATTATGCCTCTAGCAAGCGACTGACCTGCGACGAGATCAGTCCAAACTCTACAATATACTCCTCTACACTCCCAGTTTGACGTAAATCGAAAAGCTCCTCAAACGGATTATCATACCGACGACCGTTTTATCTCTCAATCAATGCCTGCTTCAACCTGAGCCAGGTGAGATGGTCCTCTGTTTCACGCAATAAGTTGAGCCAGTGAATCGTTGATCCTTCCATACTGAGCTTAGATAGCTTACTTTGACATCATCAGTAGTGTTTTGGACCTCAAAATAGGTCTCTACTAGTTTAATCCAACCAACGGGTCCTCACCATTCAACAACAACAATTCTATCTTCTTCACTGCCATACAACACTTGTTGGAGTTATCCCCCAAAATTTTGGAAGCACCGCCTTCGTCAAAACCACCTCTACTTCGACTTGAATGGGAACCACCACCACTACCACCAGAGCTTCCCCCTCATGTCCCAACACCTTGTTGATTTCCAACAATAAAGATTGCTTGAAATCCTCCAACAAAGACTTAACGGAATCCTCCAATGCTGTAACTTAATTCTCTAATAAATCCATCCTATCTGTCATTTTTTGGAGCATTGGTGAACTATCCGATAGGTCGGACCAATTGATGGATTCCCCAAATGATAAAAGTAGAAATATAATTGATTATTCAGAAGAAAAAGAGCCAACAACCCTAACAAAAGAGTGTCCAGAGCCCGAGCTCCTCCCAGAGAGAATATTCCTCTGTTATAACAGAAAACTTTTTCAAAAACTAAACTTTCTTCCTATTCCTCACCGCTCTTATTCTCTCCCTATGTAACTAACTCCAGCTCAGCAGATTTTTTTTTCACTCTACTACTCTCATCTCCCCTCTTTACCCTTTTTATTCTTCCGCTTATAAAATTTCCACGTCTTGGGCTTCACATATGTTGGCTTTAATAACTGGTCTCTATTACCATCTCAAACCTATACTGGTTACTAAATGTTCCCTAAGGCTATGTTTGGTTGAACGTAAAGTTTTTAAAGAAATAGAATGGTTTATAATGGAATAGAACGTAAATGAATGTAATATTAGAAATTTGTTGTTTGAGAGGAATGGAATGGTTCATAATATAATATAGTAAAATGTTGTTTGGATGAAGGGTTTATAATGTAATATAGTGTAATGTTGTTTATAGTTTTATATTTCATCTTAAACCTCCTAAATCAGAGGTTTTTTCATTTTTACTATTTAGGATGGAATGGAATGTAATATGAAACTCTCCTCTTTCATCTCATTCCATTTCATTCCATTATAAAACCTCCTCCTAAACGATGGAATAATATTACTTACATTCTATTTCATGATAAAACCTCTAACCAAACATAGCCTAATGAAAAAAAATGAAGTGTTGTCATAACTTATTAGCTCTTTCCTATTAGATTAAGGTAAAGAGAAGGAAAGTACCGCATTGAAAAGTTCTTCATTTGGTAGTTCCTCTCTTGTAAGCGAATCTATAACATTTTTCATTTTACATCTTATCAGCAAGTCAAAAGAATAAGGCGTTTTGCTTTTGGATATTGCCATATAGGTATTCAGAAAGATACTTCTTTGGTTGAAAGAGAACTTATTTTCATCAAAATTCATTGAAAAGGTTGTCCCTTCATTTGGGGAACTAACAATATGTATGATTTAGGCACAAACACACTTGTGCAACTCACTTCGTCTTCGCTCATACAAACACTACCGACACACTCTAATTGCCTATGTTTGCATATAAATACGAAATTTAACATAATCTTGTGTCAGGCCATGTCTTTCTTTGAAAAATCCTTTGTCACACCAATTTATTTATGTTATAGGATGTGTCTTCATCTTCATAGTTCATAGAAGAACAAGTCTTCACATGGTGGTGTTCACCCAAAAGACTTTCAAAAAACTTTCATCTCTTCCTAAACTTTAAGATTACATGTCCATGTATATAAGTCACACAATACGATCTCCACCTTAGCAAATATATTCTTAAAATGTTGGATTGTAGTCTTAACTATCATTTTAAGATATTAATTAACTCCAATTAACTTCTCTGAGATAATTGACAATGTCAACATGTCACCTACGTTCTTTGAATTGTGAACCTTTTCCAACAAGACCTATCTAAATGCAATTAAATTATTGATATTGTAAAATTTCACATCTATTTTCTTAGTGATTGCTTGATACATTTGATTTTTTGTCAAATAAATTGTAGTTTGACTATTATAGAATGTTTAAACTCCACCTTAATTAATGATCACTTTTTTTACTAGTCCTCTAAGTCATAATGGCCCTTTAGTAGTATATGTCACTACCATATACTCTACTTTAGTTGCAGATCGTACAATTATAGACTATAACATTGATTTTTAACAAATAAGTCCTCCTGAAGAGTAAATACATACACTATAGTAGACCTGATGTTATCTAAATCTTCTACATAATCTGAATAATATTTCACACAATCAAAGGATTACCCTATTGACTATAAAATACAATATCATTGCTTGTTGTATGTCTAAGTACCTAAATATCTACTTAGTTATTTATCAATGTTATGTTTTAGGTTTGGACATGGTCAACATTATGAGCCAAATTTAGCTTAGTAGAAATTATTGCATGCAATAAACATCCAACAATGCTAGCATATAGTACCTTAGACATATCATTAAAATATGCATCTATTTTTGGACATTGATTTAGGAAAAGTATACAGTGATTTATCAATAGAGTGCTTACGGGTTTAGCTTTGCTTATCCAAATATGTCCAACACCTTCTCAATCATATTTAGGTAACCACAATTTTTTAGAGCTTTTATCACTTTGAATCTCCATCCCTACTATTTTCTTGATTTCACCCAAATTCTTCATCTCAAATTGCTTTTTTAACAAGGTATTTAATTCGTCCACATTGTGCATATTCTGTGCAGCAATCAATATATCGTCCACATATAATAGCATAAAAATAGATGATCCGTCGTTGCTCCTAACCTAAACACAAGAAACATACTCACATCTCCTATACTCAATTTGAATCATAAAGGAGTTAAATATTTTGTATCATTGCCTTGGAAACTACTTCACATATAAAGAAATTTTTAAAATTTACAAATCAAATGCTCATTTCTAGTTGACTAAACTCTTTGGGTATATTGTGTAAATTTTCTCCTTAAGTCATTATTAAACAAATTTGTATTTATATCCACTACTTTGTATATCCAAAGTGGCTATTAACACCATCAAAATCTTGATGGAAGTACAATGAATCACTAGATAGAAAATTTCATCATAACCAATCTCTTTCTATCATGCACATCTTTTTGTTACCAATCAAGTCTTGAACTCTTGTTCTTCCTTTTTCTGTTATTATTTGCTTCTATTTGTATACCCACTCACACCCTATAAGTCTCTTCCTTTTGAAAAACTGTGCAAACTTTCATATTGGTTCATATATAAAGACCATACCTCCTCCACTATAACTCTCGCTCATTTATCATTCTCCTAATTATTCATAGTCTTCTAAAAAAGTGGTTAGATTATTACTTATTATGAGTGTAATGGATATCGGGCCTTCTTAAAATTATATATTTAATGGCCTAATAGTACATCTTGCTCTATATTTGGTTATACTATAATGTTGTTCTTCCTCTAACATTCCTCTTCTATATACTAAGCTAGAATTGTCAACCTCTTTCACTTATATTCTACGTCGATCTACCTTTACTTGTACCACCTTAATACTGGTCTTTGTCAAGCCTATCACATCATCTCTATATGTTTTCTTCAATATTTGATGTTCTAAAATACTACATTCCTACTAATCACTATTTTCTTTTATGTTGGGTTCCAGAACTTATATTCCTTCATATCTTTAAGGTATTCAATGAAGATATACTTCCTCAAATTTAGATCAACCTTGGCTCTCTCATCTTTGGAAACATGAATATATGTGAGACACCCAAATATTTTTCAAATTTCAAATATCTACCATATTCAATGTCTATACTTTCTCTATCACAATCTCATCTAGTGATGCTTGTGGTGAGCTATAAATGAGATAACACATGATGCTTATTGCTTTGGCCCAAAAAAATTTAGATAACCTTGTATTCAACCTTAAACAATTGAATTTTTAGTTATAGATCTATTCATCCCCTCCTAGACATCGGTTTCCTGTGGTTTTTTTTATATTATGTAATATCTCTTAATCTTGTACTCCTTACATAATTTCTAGAATTGTAAGTTCATGAACTCAGTACCATTGTTTAATTTCAAGTACTTGATTTTTCTATATATTTGATTCTTCATCTCAGCCTTCCACTCTTTGAAATTTGTAAAGACTGGATTTCTACTTTATAAAGTATACCTATGCTCTCCTATTATCATTAATGAATGTCACAAAATAATATGGTTAACCTAATGATAACTATCAAGTAAGACTCTACATATCAGTATGCGTATAGTTTATAATTCGTTTAGTTTTGAACTTATCTATCTTGAATGTCATGTTAAACTATTTACCAAGTGCATAAACCCTATAGAAATTTAACTTACAATGTTTGACACCCTTCAGTGAGCTCCTCTTATAAAGTTTTATCATTCTTAATCATTAAAATGGCCTAACAATATGCTTCATAATTTAGTATTATCATTATCTGACTTGACTTCACTAACCTCTCCACCTACAGTCGTGCTCCCTACTAGTCTATAGGTGTTTTCTATCAGTCTTGGCCCTTTCATCATATTTGTCACACTCTTTACCACCTTAATGCTATCTTTATCGATTTTATATCTATAATTATTCGCATGCAATGTGCTCAAAGATATCAAGTTCTTCCTTAAATTTGATACATATCAAACATCACACAATGTCCTAACAACACCATTAAAAATCTTAATCCTTATCTGACATACTTTCATGATTTCACAAACTTAATCATCTGCCAGTGGATAATTTCAAAGTTACCTAACATGTATGAATTAGACCAATCTTTATTCGGTGTCATATGGTATGAGCATCCTATATCCAAAGTCCATAAGTCTTGAATTAGCTGGTTAAAATGTAAAGCATATTGCTGCAATCTAATTCATATTCTACACAATATTAGTATATATTCTACTTCTTGTTTGAATAGTCTCTCCTGATATATCCAGTTTGATCGCACTTATAACCTATAATGGATTTATAACCTTGAATTTAGATTTAGAATTCCTCTTGGATGAGCCATCATTGTTTTGTTTCCTCTTTTGATCTTAGTTTCCCTTAAAAGTTGAGAGCTTAACTAGTATTTTATCACTGTTAGTTATAAGCCAAATATGCAGTAGTTATGTCTTGTACATCAAGTGTTCCCTTACACAATGTGAGTATGGTCACTAGATGATCATAAGATAGATATAGCAGAAATATTGTTTTTTCTTTGTCCACAATAGTCACCTTAATTCTTAACAGGTTGTGGACTTTTTAATTAAACATATTGATATGTTGTTTCGGATATGCCCCCCTTATCTTCAACTTATATTGTCTCTCTCCAAATAACAACTTAATTATGAGATAAATTTATATTTATCCTCTTCAACTTCTTCCATATCTCTATAGGAGATGCAATCTCCATGATATGGTACATGACTTTGTTTGTCAGATAAAATTGTACGATTTTAACTATTCATGCCTATAATTCTTTCTAGTTGAGCTCATCTACGTTTTCCAATTTATTCTCCCATAGCACTCCCAGGCCCAAGCCTGACCTAACCTATCATTTCGAGCCCAGGCTTGGGGTTGCTTGGCCCAAAGGATGCCTGAGGCAGGGTTGGGCTGTCGGGCCTAAATTTTTTTTTTTTTTTGAAAACAAATGACTTCATTTTTGGTTCCAAGCAACCTGAGCCTGGCCCCTTGACTTCAATCGGGCCCTAACCCTTTTACCATCGCTACTTTTAGCATGCCTTGATACACTAATAAATCATTCACCCTTAGTTGCCATAATCCAAAATTCTCAATTTTATTGAACTTTTCCATTTCAAACTTTACAACTAAAGTTATTATTGCCACAAACATGCTTTAATACCTTTTATTAAGTAATAGTATGAAGCAAGAATAGAATTTTGGTGGAACTACTTCTCATGGTTGACGAATAGGATAGGCCTCATTCTAGTTTTGGATAAATGATTGGATTGGGATCTTCGATTATACTCTCATATATTACTGGAAGTGGACATGTTAAGCAATAGTGGTGCATTGGCTTCATAATAATTTTGTAAAACTCTACATAATTTCCTTTTAATTGAGCAGACATCCATTATGATTCAAAAAATCTCTGGTAGTTCTAGCATTCTTCGTTGGAACATTTGCTTTTATATATACTTCTTTTGGTTACATCTATATCATACTTTATTCCACTACAAGAGTTAAGACATTTAGTGACAATTGTTTTGTGACTAACTGTTTTTTCGTCACAAATACGAGGTTTTTTG
>JANIPN010000002.1:10175392-10185397 GCA_027478595.1 Erythroxylum anguifugum
AACACCGGTCTCCTCACCTGGCAGCTTCTCCATCTCACGCCTTTCCCATAATGGCCACCGACGCGAGATATGGGTAGCTTTGGTTGTTGAAGATCTGAAGAGGAAGCGGTGCGAGATCTCGATGATATGCCTTGGATATTCGAGGATTGAGATCTGGGTAGCATTGGAGTTCTGGTGTAGTGTCTCCTTCCTCTAGTCCTTTTGCCTGACCCGTTTTACTTGCATTAATCCCACCGATTCTTTGCTTCCTTCTATACCCTTTACTTCTATGAAACCAAAAGTTTCTTAAAGTGTAAACGATTCTTTTATCGAAGATGGAGCACTACAGGTTGGGTCAAAAGCCTTACAGAGTTGAGAGGAGACTTAAGATCGTGCGCGGGATAACAACCAGATCTACGCATCTCGGCTGGGGTCACCAAATTTGGGGAATCAAATCCCCTATTCCACTTTCCCAATGCCCTCTCTATCCCATCCATCCCATCTATTGATGGGATAGATGGAATAGAGAGGGCACAAGATGACACTAGGAAAGTGGAACAGTCACCCAGTGCCCAAATCTGGCGACTACAACTAGGGCTAATTGATTGAGACAGAGCGCCTCTCTTTTTTAGCCTCTCTTTTTAGAAAAGGAAGAGTTGTAATATCTTTTGATTTGGTACGGACTTGACTTGAATGAACAAAACTTGAAATTGTATCCCTAAAAAAAAAAAAAACTTGAAACTGTAAGCTGTAAAATGTAAATTATTTAATCCGTGTAATTTTCATAAACACCACCTTTTCTTCTCCTGCTCCACCCGCGATTTTCTCAAACTGTTTGGTCGGTCCTATGAACATTACATCCAAGCTTATCTTGTTCTCCATTACATTTATTCATGGTGTTTGTTTAGGAAGAGAGACCATTTGTTTGAAAATACCAACTTGATCCCACATTGGTTATGATGATTTATTAATAATTTTTCTCATTAAGTTTTTTCCTATTTGTAATGATTTTTTAAAATTTTCTATTTTAATCTATTATTAAAAAATAAGAATAAATCATTTATCACCTCAATTATAAATTTAATGGAAAATAAAATTTAATTTTTCATTAACTTATTCGCCTCAAAAGGGCGCTAAAGATCGAAGATTGTCCTTTTTAATTTGATAATTTGGGTTTGCAAGTTACAATTCAGGCCCACGCAAGAGATTCGCCCCCGCCAATTCATTCATCTATTAATCATCTCGTACAAGAAATTCTTTTCCAATCAATTTCAAATTTATTTACGTCTCTATTTCAC
This sequence comes from Erythroxylum anguifugum, assembly GCA_027478595.1. Lineage (NCBI taxonomy): Eukaryota > Viridiplantae > Streptophyta > Magnoliopsida > Malpighiales > Erythroxylaceae > Erythroxylum > Erythroxylum anguifugum. The sequence goes on from JANIPN010000002.1 coordinate 10,176,670, forward strand.
AATTCTCCGCCGGAGGCATCGCCAGCGCCGCCACCACCCTCCGGCAATCCCCCGCCTGCTCCTTCGTCCTTCGGTTTTGATTTCATTCCTATTTCCAAGATTATTGATTATTTGGTATTGAATTTGCCGAATTTTCGGTATTGTTGATCTAGGGTTTTATGGAATCGATGACAAAATAAGCTATGAACCGGAAGTCCAGCTGCTGCGCTATTTGCGAGACCTCTAATCGCGCTTTTATTTGCCCTTTATGTGTCAACTACAGGTACTCCTTTCACAATTTGACAACTTCGATTTCTCAACACTTTTTTACCGTATGGAATGGAGGGATACGTAATCTTGGATTTGAAAATTTTTGATGACAAGTTTACGTTAATGATATGTAACCTTCGAAATATATGGTTTCCATGGAAGGTCTTAGTTTTTGGTGATATTTTAGTGACTGATGATGCTAACAGTGGTTGCGGTATGTTTCAGTTTAAATGAGTACAACACATCGTTGAAATCCTTGAAGATTCGTCGAGATTCATTGTGCTCAAGATTGAGCGATGTGCTTGTTGCAAAGGTTTGACTTTAATCCACCCCATCCCATTTCGATCTTTTTCTCCTTTACATCGTCTGAACATTTTTAATGTATCATCATACATTTTTATGGAATGGAGAAAAACGGAAATTTCAAATTGGTTTATTTTGTTTGACGATAATCAGGGGAAGGCAGATGATCAACTAAATTGGAGAGTGCTTCAGAATGAAAAGCTTGCCAGCTTGAGGGAGAAGCTTCGTCAGAAAAAGGAACAACTCTTACAGGGTTTGTTCTTCATCAAGTACGATTAAACATATAAAAGTTCTGCAGCTTGTGTAGACTGATTTCCGTTTATTGTACTTCCCAGGAAAGGCGAAGGTTGAGAGGATGTCTTATGACTTGAATATCAAGTATGGAGTTCTTGAATCAGCTCATAGTGTGGTATGCCTTGTTTCTTCTTATTTTGGGATTTTATGATGTTTATCTGTTGCATTGTTATAGTGCACTATTCACTTGTAGGTATTTCCCTTACGGGGTAAGTTATACTATGCATAGTTTGTTTCCTTGTGCAGTTAGAAAGAAATCGAGTGGAACAGCTAGAGAAATTCTATCCAAACCTTATTTGCACTCAGAGTTTGGGGCTTGTAAGATATCTAATTGTTTTTGGCATGCCTCTTTATCTTTACCTTCAATGGATATTGTATGTGGTTAACGAACTCCTGGTTCCTGCTTACTTGGAGAGTCTACAGACTCTCCAAGTTTATGCTAACCTTTTTTTATTCTTTTGAAGTTGTTTGATTGTACTGAGGAAGGTAATTGATGTGTAACACAATTTTAAACTGCAGATGGCAATTACCTCTGAACTGCTCCATAAACAATCAGTAGTTATAAAACAGATATCGAAATTGTTTCCTCAACGTCGGGTAAGTGTGCCAAAAGTGAATTTGTCCTACATAATTTAGCTTCCATCTTGGGTTTAACAAACTCAATGAAGGGCATATTACGTTCAATGCCAGTGCATTGAGAGCTTGCATATGTTTCCTGAGTTCATCCAATACCAATTTGCAACATCAAACTCTGATTATTGAAGAACCTTGTAATGTTAATTGGAAGCCCCAAAAAGGCAAGCCTTGTGCCTTTGGTGTTTGTTATTTTAGAAAAAGTAATAGATAAGGACTGGTGATTGTAGTATGGGGAATGAATAAACGATAGTCATTCATATCTTTGAAGTAACTAACTGAAGTAAATTTCTGAAAAGGGATGTAATGAAATAATAGCACCTTTTGGTCCCTGGCAGCAGTAGTCTACTGAAAGTTATTCCTTGGTTGACAGTGTCTGTATCTCAGTCTTTTTTTAAGCTTTGATGTGAACTTCTGTTTTTTAGATATTTCAATAACTACTTTTCAAGGGTGATCTTGAATCAGTTCATTGGTTTGTAGATAAATGTAGACGAAGAACGAAAAGACAGCTCTAGTGGCCAATATGGCCTAATATGCAATGCAAGATTACCTAGAGGACTTGACCCTCACTCTGTCCCATCAGAAGAGCTTTCTGTGTCCTTAGGGTAAGTCTCTACTCTTTCTTCTTTCACAAAACAGTACAACTCTAAGTGTATGTGCATTATTAATCTTACTGTTTTTAGCTTTCTGAGTTAACCTTCTATTAGGTTAAAACTTGCTTTGAACGTTTTGCACTGACACTAGTTTTTGCTCATGATTGGAAACTCAGATACATGGTACAACTTCTAAATCTTGCTGTCCGTATCTTGGCTGCCCCTGCTCTTCATAACTCGGGTTTTGCAGTAAGTGCTGCGTGCCTCATTAGTAGCATTAAGCTTGTTTAGATGTTGTTTAAAGTTCATAAAGGCCCTTTTGGCCTTGGTTCATTTGTTAAATAATTGTTCATGAATGCATATACGACATGTTATCATGGAACTTTTACATTATGATACCTATTTGATGTCTCAATGTCTCTTCATATGCTTACTGATTCATCAGTAAATTCATGTTTGCAACTTCTACTTTTTGATCACCTGCATGCTTTGCTGTAGCACATTTCCCAAGTGATATACAAAAATTAAGCGATTGATTATTTCAGAATCACTATAAACTAGTTGTTAAACCCAAATGTAAATTCTTTTTAGGGTTCCTGCTCTAGGATATGGCAAAGAGATTCTTACTGGAATGCACGCCCTGCTTCTCGAAGGTATGTTAACTTAAACTAAAGTCTATATTTAGCACAAAGACTGCTTGCCCTAAATACTTTTTGTTTTTTGCAGTCATGAATATCCACTTTTTATTCCACGCCAAAATTATTGCTCTACTAGTGGTGATAATTCTTGGACTGAAAGAAGTTCAAGTAATTTTGGTGTCACGTCAGTGGAATCAGATAGAAGACCACACCTGGATTCTTCTAGAAGTAGTAGCTTCAATTATTCTTCTGCCTCCCCACATTCTATTCAAATGCACAAAGACTTGCAGAAAGGGATTGCCCTTCTTAAGAAAAGTGTGGCATGCATAACAGCTTATTGTTATAACTCACTATGCTTAGATGTTCCCGCAGAAGCATCAACTTTTGAAGCATTTGCAAAACTATTAGCCACTTTATCCTCTTCAAAGGAAGTTAGATCTGTTTTTTCCTTGAAAATGGCCTGTTCAAGGTATTTCTTTGTGCATCATTTAATCTTCAAGTTTGTGATGCTATTCACAACAATTATTCATCCTGCTCTTTTTTGTTGCAAGTTAGAATACTTCGACCTTATTGACCAAAAAAAAAGAATACTTTGACCTGGATGCGTGTCATTCAAATTTTCAGCAACTATTTTCCTTTTATGGTTGCCCATTTCTAGTTAGTTTTTAGCCCTTAAGATTGCATTTGGTAATTGTAGATTGAACCACTTTCTTATTGAGTTCTAGGTCGTGCAAGCAAGTTCAGAAGTTGAACAAATCTGTTTGGACTGTAAATTCTGCCATTGCGTCAAGTGCTTTATTGGAGAGTGCACATGCCCTACATGTTACGGTAATATATAAATTTTGTTTTCTGTGACAATTTTCTGTAGTTAAGTTGAGGACTCTACTTAGTTACACAAAAGCAGCAGTATTCTACCATTACTGATTACACATTTGGTTATATTCTCATCATTATTTGAACCTCAGATATTAATCTCTGTAGTTGCATTTCTTGAGTGTTTCATGCTTGTTTTTTGTATGCAGAAAAACATAAATGATAGTAATTTTCCAAATTCTGCCACAAGTTTTCTCGATGCTGCTGAGATACCAGACACTGGAAAGACTGAATGCCTTTTTGAGGGATGGGATCTTGTGGAACACCCAACTTTTCCTCCTCCACCATCAGAGGCTGAGGATATTGAGCATTGGACTCGAGCCATGTTTATTGATGCCACAAAGAAACGTTGAGGTGATTAAACAGTCAATTCTTTTGCAAGTTATCAGGCAGATAATTCTGGGCTTACTAAACATTGAATGAGTACAAACGTGATATACCCCACAATATCTAATTGAAAAGTTTTAGATAGTCAATATTGGTGCTTATGGAAAGAACTAGTATGGCCCCACTTTTTGATAAATCTGGCGAGTTGTCTTGGTATCGCTTCCCAATGCCAACTTCATATTGGTGTAAAATGTGCGAAAAGCAGAGTGTTCTTTCATTTTCTAAGGTTTTGAAGAAGGAAGGATGGAATTTTTGCTTGTCTTGTGTTTTCCTTCTAGAAGCTAAGAAACCCAACTTGGATTTACCTTTCAGGTCAAGTCATTCTCAATATTTTTGACTCATGCTTGAACTCTGTGGGCTATGTTTCTATTTGGTTGCAACTTGTAACATAATCTCATACTGTTTTCTTTCTATATGTTCCAAAATTATTTGATTTTAGTTCTTCATTTTCTCTAACATAGTTCATTTTTATGCTTTGATGGTTTATCAGTAAGTTCAATTTTGTGACTTATGTTTGTCTAAATTGATAGGTGAAGTAAGCAGATGTACAGGGTAGCTTGCTCGGCCGTTTTCCACTATGTAAATAGAGAAAACTTGCAGTTGGAATGTACATCCATGATATAATCAATGCCTAATATTTAGCTTGTTTTATTTTCCTCGGTGGGTTGATAAGTTGATTCCCCATTTCAACAAGATAGTAACCTTTTAGTGTATATATCATTTGCTTGGCCTCTCTTAGGCCTGAGCAACCAAAATACGAAAACATCAGATGTTCTATTGCGTAGTCAATGATAATTCGATATTGCTTCATCATCTGCAGAACCTTTAGACCGTCTGATGTTTCATCAATTTATACTTCTCAAATTTCTGAAGTGCCTGCACACTTTTGTTTCGGCTATTTTGGCTTTTGTTCAGTTCCCAGTTTGATTCTTTAATCATCTACAACAATTCAAGGAGACTAAAAGGTTAATTTCCGGCAACTTCAATCCTATCGTGACTTATTGCCACTGTCGATGACATGACAGCATCTGTTAATGATTCACCCTAGTTGCTCTTCGATTTTGAAGGCCTACCAAATGCCGTTGTCTAAATCCTTTTGGGGAGTTCCAAGTACCTAGGACTTTGCCCCTTTTTTGGAATAAAGACATGACAAATTAAAGTGGAAAATGTTCGACGCAAAACTGTGACACGTGATCAAGCTGATAATACTTTATATCTGTTCAACCACGCCGTCACACATAAGTGGTAAAAATTAGACATGGTTTCATGCCCTTATGAAGGAAAATCTAAGGTTATTCGACCTATCTATCATCCTCCACCAAGCGGAGACTTTGCTCGCGCATTTAGAGTTTCGTGCTCATCTTTTCATATTTTTCCAACTTGTACATTATCATCCAAACTCAAAAAAAGCAAAGCAAAGTCAAAAATCAGGCCGAAGATTTCAGCAACTATCTATGAATCCATAATAAAGAAAAGTTTGATGAAGGAAAAGTGAATAAATGAAATGAGTCGGAAAGAATCTTCAAATCTCAACAAGACGCTAGAGGGAGCAAGAGCTGGTTCGCCGAAGTTGGTATCTTGGCATAGTACGAGTTACATCAGAAGATAGTACCATGTCCACTTCCTGCTTGGGACAAATGGCAAATGAGAAAACAATAGTTCAGAAATTCTGCATCATTAACTCCAACATGAGAAGCTGTTTTCCTATGTGATCTTTATTCATTTCTTTTGTATGAATGGTTACTTCATTTGCTTTAATTTGTGCAGGATGCTGTCAAATTGGACAAGCTAACAAGTACAACAAATGAAAGTGTGAATCCTGATAAATTGATGCAATCTGTAATGGTTTTGGCCAAATAGTAGTGAACTCAGTTGGAGACAATGAAATTTCATTAATATCGATTAAACATTGTTGATCTCCATCTCCTAGATGAACTTAAAAATGGATTATCATGACATGTCCAATACGATGTCTGTGATTTTAAGTTATGTTTCCACATCAATTGAACAAGAAGGAAGTAGTCATTTCCATGGAATACCAACAAGAATAATCATTCAAGCCGATCTGAAAAATGTGGATTCAGTACCTTGTGTTTCTTGAGGCTTTTATTCTTCTCTGTCAACTGAAACACTTTGTTCTCCAACTGATTAATATAAGCCTGCAAAGCATTAAAGAAACGTTCTAGAGATCAACTTCAATGGCTGATTTTTAACTGTATCAAAAGAGAAACACATCGCCAAATCGATTTCAAAGATAACCTGCTTCCTTGCTCTCGACCTTGCAGCAGACTGACGATTTTTTATCATCCTCTTTTGCCTCCTCTCAATGGTTTTCTCCATCGTTTCCTCCGAAAACCGGCGCTTCTTGTCAACACCTTCTTGAGATTCTGAAGATTTCGCAGACATTGTTGACATAGACATTGCCATAACCATTTGGCTCTCGGACTGTCCCATGTCCATGACGGAACTGTCATAAACTGTTCCGGAAGAGGCGTGAAAATTAGAACCCAACATTGTCATCTGATGCTGCTGTTGAGCTGTTGCCATCTGAAACCTGTACCAATCTTCCTGTTGAGGCACTACAACCACAGGATCGAGGCCCATAACTGGCTGATGATCGAGTAGCGATCCATTTTGATATCCTACATTGATTACACCGGCACGGACTAGGAAATCTTCAAGCGTAGTTTCTCCAAGGTTTTGATGATGGGATCTACTCGTTTCCATGGTGCTTGCATCTTCTTGATGAACAATGTCCTTCCACACCTCATCCACCGTTTTCTTACAGAAAGTCTCATTCAAGTTAAAGTTCCCTCGAGCCAACGAACCAGGCGATGAAGAATTAGAGGAAGAAGAAGAAGAAGAAGAAGGATTTCGCATCAGCTGTCCTTCTTCAATGGACGTCACATTTTTCAGTAACTCATCAAAATGCATACTATTCATAGGCTTCGCTACACAATCCATACGACCATATAATGGTCTTTCTCTAGCCAGAGCTGGGAATTGCTGCTCCTTAGCGCTATTTGGTGATGCCATAACTTTATTTTTCTTACGTCACATATCAATTGATTCCCAAAAGTTCCCAGCAATCAGGAACAAGTAAAGCTCTCAAACAAACACTTTTCAAGATACCAACAACGTGGTAATTCAGATCACGTAAGATTAAGTTGAGTGTCAGCTAAAAAAGTCTTACAGAATCATGAACCTTTTTCTGCATTTCTGCAACTGAAAATGATTAATGGGATTAATCATAACGATTGCTCGCAAAATAGTTGACGTCTTGAAGGGTGTACTTGGATCTTTGAATGCTAAGAACTACTGGGTATGCAAGTGAACATGGATATAGCAACAATGACAAGAATGGCCAAGAATGAAATCATGAGCCACCAGAAAGATCGAAGAAACAGTTAGAAGGAAAGACCTGGCAGAAGTTGACGAAGTGGTTAGTGAGATCCTATTTTTGGATGAAGCGAGAGAGAGGGGGAAAGAAATCTCCAACAGCCAAAGCTGATTTTCATGCTAAAAGAGAGCAGAAAACTCAACACCCTAACTAATACGAAATGGCCAAATGTTTCACATTTTTCTGTCTCTTCTTTTATTTCTAGATCTCCAATTCTCTTGGGACTTTGGCGGACAGCTTAGTGCAGTATGATGGTACTCATTGTACCCATGACCCAGGAGTAACAGTAAAACCGTTAAAGAGTCGATACAGACTTTTTGACAGGTTAAGTAACGAAAGGTGGGCTTGGTTGGACCATGCCTTAGTGGACCATATTCGAAGGGGTTCATGGTTAATAGGTGTAGGAGGTAAGGAATGAAAAATATTTAGTTGGTTACGTATCATTATTGTATAAATAGATTTTGGATATCTCACTTTTGCAGTCTGTTTAGTTTAAGTGTTGAAATATATAAGAAATAAAATAGTTATTTTTAGAAATAGAAAAGAAAAATAATAGAGTAAAATGAGTATTAATTTGTTTGGTTTATTGCTAAATAAAATAAATTAATTATTTTTTATTTAAAAAATTTTCAATTAAATTTAAAATTCTTTTATAGATAAGTACAATCTTTTTTAATCATATTTTTAATTATTTAATTTTATTCATTTTTTAACGATTTTATAACAACTTAATATTGGTTAAATCTTTTAAATCGTAAACCTCTTATTTAATTTAATTTTCAATCTAATTTTTAAAAGATTGGTGCGAAGAAAGATTAATAAAATCTTATCGATTGGTGGGTTAAAATTAAAGCTATTTTGGAATATTATCTTGACATCCATTTAAGAGAGAAAAAAGAAACCCATGTCTTAACCCAATTTTTCAATATGAATAAATTCAAATTTGCATTTGATCTGTTTTTAAAAATTTTCGGATATGGATTAAGCCTTCAAGGTTATGTTTAGTTGGGCTTATACCGGTAGAGTTTTTTTTGTAAATTTTTTCTTAGAAAAATTTTTCTAAGAAGTCAGTTGACTGTTTGACTGTCATCTAAAAAAGTATTTTTTTGAAAAAGCTTCATACATTAGACCATTTGCCAACATAAAAATAAAAACTTTTAATTTTAACTATATTTTATTTTTTAATAAATATTATTTAAAGTATATTAAACAATATGCAAAACACAATATATTAATTATTATATAATTTTAAATCATATAAAACATAAATAGAAATATATCTAATCAAATCTTTTATATAGATTATAATATAAATAAACTAATATAAAAAATAAATATAAAAACATATAAAAAAGTCA
>JANIPN010000002.1:10203429-10215751 GCA_027478595.1 Erythroxylum anguifugum
GGATGTTTTGATGTAATTATTATTTATTAAAATGATGAAATTGTATTATTGTAATATTTAAAAAACTTTGTATTATTCTTATTTTTATATTTGTATGATGATGATTATCTTTTTTATATTAATTGTGATTATTATTTATATGTGAAATATTTATAAATTATTATTATTTCATATTAATTGTGATTATTATTTATTATTATAATTTTTAGAAACAGGGTTGATGTAAACACTAAACAAGTAAAGTATACAGTACAACTGTAGAATATATAAATGGGCTATTTTACAAAATTTAAAAATCTTAGGGACTGTTTCATAAATTTAAAAAAATGCTCAAAATGATAACCTTGACCGATACTAATACAGTACCATATTAAAACTCAATGCGGTACTAAATTTGGTACGCACTGTTGATATTATCGCCATACCTAAAATTTTACCACTATCGGTTTCATACTGTACCAAAAAACTACACTAAATTCCCGCCAAGTTAAGAGTGTATTACAGCACATACATTACAGTTAAAGAGTGAGATATTCCAGAGCTCCCCACTCCCTCACACAACATGGAGGTGGTGGAAACCCCCGTCGTCATCAAACCGCCGCAAGACTCAATACCATCGTTCTCCCTAGATTTGATCGGCGACAACGACCACCGGACTACTCCCTTCTTCAAATCGAGGTCTCGCCGGAGAAGGAGAGACACCTGGATAATATCAATCTTCGTGATTGTCCACCTCATAGCATTCATTGCCACTATGATAGTCAACGACTGTCCTCTCTACTCCCATGGCCATTGCTCCGTCAAAGCCCTTGCTCGCTTGTCCTTTCAGCCCCTCTCCGAGAACCCTCTTCTCGGTCCCTCTGCTTCCACGTAATTCGCGTTTATATTTGGGAGTTCTTTGGGTGTTCGTGATTTTTCTGCAGTGAAAAATTGTTGTTGTTGTTGTTGTTTCACAGGTTAGATAAAATGGGAGCTCTTCGCAGGACGTTGTTGGTGGATCACCATCAAACTTGGCGTCTCCTGAGGGCCCCATGGTTGCATGCTGGTTTCATTCAACTCATTATCAACCTCACAGGAATTCTATTGATTGGAATTTACCTTGAACAAGAGTTTGGACCATGTAAAGAAACATTTCGTTCATCTTTTCTTACCTCGATCGATACTACTTTTGAGATTAACAATTATTATGGTTGTTCTTTGTTCAGTTAGAATTGGAATAATCTACGTGGTCTCTGCATTTTTTGGCACATTGGTGAGTGCACTTGTCATCCGAGATAGCCCTACAGTCGCTGCATCTGGTGCCTTCTCCGGGTTGTTAGGAGCTACACTTTCTTCACTTTTAAGGAACTGGAATTTGTATACCAATCAGGTCTTTCCTATATTACTCTTAGGAAATGAATTAATTAGTCACCCCAAATTCATGTAGTATTCCCATTTGATTCATCAAACGGTTTTTGGTTTGACTGTAGATTGCAGCTCTGCTAACACTTCTCTTTGTGGCTGTATTTGACTTCATGCTTGGTTTGCTACCTTACATTGACAACTATGCAAACATTGGAGGTTTTATCTCGGGACTTCTACTTGGGTTCTCACTTCTGTTCACTCCTGAGCTTAAGCAAGTGACGAAGAATAAGACGGGCATTCATGATTATGGTGTAAGGATCTCTTCTAAGTTGAAGCAGAACCTGGACAGGCCTGTCTTGAGGGCCGTGTCTTTCTTACTTTTCACTCTTCTGTGAGTTGTTCTGTTTAATTTGTGCAGATCCTTTGGTCAGTCCTTTTGGTTGTACGTGACACAATTGCATCTTTTTGTACGCAGACTTGTCGGTTTTCTTGTGCCAGTACTCCAGGGCGCCAATGTAGGCCAATATTGCAACTGGTGTGGATATATCGATTGCATTCCTTCCAAAAGATGGAGTTGCAATGACGTGACAACATCTTGTGAGGTATGATTTTAATCTTAAAGCCTTAAGTTCTAAGAGTACCTTGATTTAAAAGAGGGAAGAAAGATTGATGTAGAACATATGCTATTGGTTTCGGAAAGAGCAAAACTTTTGCTGTCTGTATACACATAGTCAATAAGACACTTTTCAATAGGTAGGAATTATCATAAGATGTTAAACAGGATGATTTTAGTAAGCATTTTCATAAATCTGAAGTTATATCCTGTGAAAAACAATGTTTTCAGAATCTTCCTATTAACTGCACTATGATTTCTAATGCAATTGCAGATTATAATGAACAGTGCGGAATTGACTATGACCTGTACAATGAATGGTAAGTTCAAGAATTTTCCCTTTACTAACATTTCAGAGGCAAGGACACGGGATTTGTGCACTCTGATCTGCCCCTAAGAAGCCATATATTTGGGACATTGTTCGTTCTTTTTCTCCGACCTTAGGCGTATCTCATTAATGTTTGACAACTAAAATTCAGTGTTAATAATCTTTAGTTGGCAACTTTAAAGTGGGAATTCGGTAGTCACTCTTATACAGTTCATCGTAAGAGCTTAGGAACTTGCCTGTCCAGGCCTAGCCCAGGAATAAGTGTACACATCATATGTTGAAACAGTGAGTTCAGGAACACTGTGATCGTCCATAGTTTGGATCAACTTGTTCTGAGACATCAAATTCTTTGCATGCAATCTATAGGCCTAAAACCGAGGAATGCTGGGGACGCGTGTTCCATGGATTTTTGGTGAAGTGAACTCTAGTATTCCTCGGTTCGGTCTTGAATTGGGTCATATTAAGTGATTTATGAGCACTGAATAATTGCTATTTTCATTGAATAAAGAACATTTAACGCATCTTCTACAAATATTGCAATTGTAAACTTGAAAACAACTCAACAAAACAAATATTAGAAGTCGTTGCGATTGGCATAAAAGGAGATTTATTCAATGCTTAAATGCTCTTAATGAGTCAACTAAGAGTAAAGGTTGCACTATTTCGAATTTTTATATTTTGTATTTGACTTAATAGCTAAGAAGAATAAAGTGGCATTATTTCAGTTTGTGTAGATTTAATAATTAACATTATTATAATGTTACGAGTTTGCAAGACCTGGCGCCCATGGCCTAATGGATAAGGCGCCTGACTTCTAATCAGGCGATTGTGGGTTCGAGTCCCACTGGGCGTGCAGAGCTGTTGTATAATATTAATATTTTGAGTTTGCGCTTGGATAAGGGTTTGGGCTTTTCAAATTCAAACAGTGATTGTTTTTTTACGATGTTTGAACAAAATATACGAGAATGGGAAAGTAGACGTAATGAAGTGCGGCTTAGGTCTGTAAAAGGCCCTCTCGACAGAGCCAGGCGGCCGCAACGCCTTTAAATAAGTGAGATCCTATGAGCAGCCACTTTTGCAACTTATACACCTAAAAAGCACAGTAATGTGGGCCTATAGACCATAGCCCCCACCCCCCCTCCACTTCACTTATCTATCATCAACATTATTAAAACATTTCCAGTTGAGATCAAACCATAACCAACGAGATTCCAACATTCACTTTCGCTTCCCTAACGACCATCACATCCATCCGTACCTTCTTCAAACTCGGCCCATAAACAGCCCACGAAATGATTAGGTAATATGCCATCATTTGTTCTTTTGTTTTGCTTGCAGCCTTAGCGCAACTTCTTTTTCCTTTACTTTTATAAGAAGAAAATGATGTGTACATGAAATATGCATCCCCTACATACCCATTTGTCCAAATCTAGGACAGATTCACAAGTGCCTCCAATAGTCAATATACCTCTGATTGAAGATCTTGGAGCTTTTTGGCTCTTGCAAAAGTCTCTCTGGCTCAGAATCAATTAACACATTTGTCAAAAACTATACAATTATTTATCTGCACCACCCAGCAAGAGGAAGAGAAAGAGGTCGTTGGAACACTGATTTTGGAACATGTGGCCTTCTCCTATTTGCACATGGTGTTGTTCAAAGTGTTAACCATATTGACATGTCGAAGTAGAAGTCTTCGGATCAAAATCGCAATCATGTCGAGAACAACCCATCAATCTTCCGTCACTCACTCACTCTTTTTCTCAAACCCTTCTTTTTCCCTCCCTCCCTCCCTCCCTCTCTTAGACATCCCATTACATAGATTCACCTTCTTATAAAAGCCTAAAAGCACTAGAGAGCTACTTGTATTTAGGTGTAAAATGATTAGTATGTAGTTTTGGAACTAGCCACCTCATATATAATATATATAAACAATTCGTAAGATGGCTCCTTCCTTCTTATAAACAGGCGTGGGTGGGCAGTGGTGGCAAGGAATCCTGAAGTGGCTTCTTTTTCCTTTCTTTCCCTGGTTGAACCAAAAAGCTACAATTGGAGGAGAAAACACCTTTCACCATCAATGCCTAGTCAAAGAAAGAAAGTGGGCTATAGCGGTATAGACCCAAAGAATAAGTTATGGACTTTTATATGTTGAACTGAGTCCTTTCCAACCACATCATCATTCCCAAGTCCCCAACTTGTTCTTTTATGAAAAAATGTCAAAAGGAATGTAGTATACTGAAATTCATGTTTCACATTAATTAAAACTAACTTGTATATCTACATTATGCAAGGATTTTTCTTTATTCCGATGCAGATAATTATTCATCTCCTTCTCACCTTCCGTGAATAGCAGGGATATTGAAGAATATTCAAAAAAGCACTTGGAGAATCCGTCTGATTCTATCTCTATTCTAACATTTATTATTAATTTAATTTATAAAAATTTAAAATATAAATCAGAAAACCGTACTCAACCCTACTAAAGGAAAAAGATTCCCCTTATTGGTTGACCATCAAACTCATTATATTCTTCACCTAGGGGTGTGTGCAAGAGTCCTCATCCTTGCCCATCTCAGAATCACACACACACACACGTATATACACATACATATATATGCCAATTGCCAAGTGCACGCGGCATGGTTGGAGAGGTGTAATACACATTCCTTTCGTACAAGATGTGACCAAGACAATTGATAGGTCGATCAGATTTGGTACGCAATTTTTATATTTATTCCATAATCTACTGTGCTTAGTTTAGTTCCACATGTTTCCGTACAAACAGCAGCAGAGGAGATAGTGTTTTGTATAGTATAGTTTTGCAAAGCACTCTTAGTAATTCATTGCTTCTTTTTTTTTTTTTTTGTGCTACGAAGGAGAACTAAAAAGAGCTAAACAAATAAAAGAGGCCGAAACTCGCAGAGGCCTCGTCAATATAAGGCACCATGCTGGTCCTGGCGACGTTCTTGGATAAGCTCAGGGGGGGTCCTGCAGTAGATAGAATCCCGGAGTAAACGCTGCTGCTAGAAAAGCCAGCCGGTCTGCATACTGATTGCTAAAGAGAAACGTCCCAATTGCGTTGCAGAAAACGTCGGGTACCTGCCACCAATAAACAATCATAAGTGAAAGTCATCCGGGGAGAAGAATTATGACCGGACCAATGTATATAAATTGGTTAGCATAGATAGGTAGGTACGCAGGACGAACTTGTAAGACCAACAATTATAGAGAAAGGATGGACCAATAGACTGCTTACATGTGGATCCCAACGCTTTGAGTACCCTCTCGTTTCCTAATCAGCACAATATTAATTAACTGTAATTACTGATTATGATCCAGTTGTGTAATTTCAGGATTGACACGTGTCATATAAATTGAGAAGGGTAACGCTTCAACCTTAAAAAGCCTGCCTCTCTCTCTCTCTCTCTCTCTCTCTTCCTCCGTCTCAAACAGGAACATCCGACAGGGGCAGGGCCAGAAATGATTCCATTTAACTGCTGTTTTTATGATAACTGCTGCACCTTCTTTATTAAAATTATGACAATTATGTCCCTCTTTGCTGTTTTATTTGCTTTATCTGCCACGTAGATTTTGCGCTCTTTTGGTTTGAATTTCTTCACAATTATTTCTTCTGGGATGGAGAATCCAATCCAGCGCATCTATAATTACAAGTCAAGTACGATCTACAGTGGGTGTGAATATTAAAACCGCGTCGTTTTGTTGAACCAAAATTCTTCGGTAGTCATCGTAATCATCCAATCCGAAATTTCACAATGAAATAAGGATTGAGGAAATCCGATAATACGCAGCCTTACTCTTACATAATAGAATAAGTGAGGATAAAGTAAATTAAACTTAAAACCTCTAAACGATAACAATAATTACATTTTTATGAATCAAGAATTATAATCCTCTGTCATCAACAACAACAAAAACTCCATTCCACAAGACTCTTCACTTTGCAAGGATTAAGAAAGAGACATCAATTATAGACGGTCTTCTCTTTGCATTTTATAAAGAGGCTATTTCTATGACTCAAATATATAGTAATTTTTAAAGGTAACAAAACAGTAGACATAGCAATCCGGCCAGACCGGCCCAAAGTTCACAGTTCAAGCTCAAGTTGATCAAGCCACGGACTAAATTTCTTGAGATCTAAAAAGATAGAACGGTGTCATTTTTCAAAATTTTTTAAAAATAAATCTAATTCGGCCTGGGCACAGACCACCTAAGCTAATCCAGTCTAACATGTCATAAGCCTAGTTGGACTCGACCCAACTCGTTGTCATCCATACAAAGGAGTAACATTACCGATCGTTCTAAATATAATAAAAAAATAACCTTATACATATGTTATCAATTCAATAGCTCTTTTTATAATTATTAATTAGGTCCAAAATTAATAGAGTTCTCATGTATATTTTTATTGTTTATTATTATGTTTATAGAATATCATATTAAATTATTAAGTTTAATTCTTATGGCTAAAAGGTTGGCTTTTCTCTTTTATTTTATTTTATATCTTGCGCTTAAATAGACATCCATTATAAATTAAAGTGAATAGATAAATATCATTCCCTCTAACTACTAAGTCATAATTTTCTCAAACTTTTCTTCTCCAACAAGTAAGATAACCTTCTCTTTTTATACTCATTTCCAAGTAGAATGTTAAAATAATTTAATATTTATTATAAAGTGATCTCAGGTTTAATAATTATTTGTGATTTAATACTAATATTTTATAATTTAAAAAGCATTATGAATAAACATGTATATCCTTTTATGTATAAATAAAGATATTATATGCAATATAACGTATAAATTTAACGAGAAAAAATTTAATCTATAACAACAACAATACTTAATATAAATCTCGCTGATACGCGAGATCTAAAGATATTTAATAATACGCAGTCTTAGTCTTAACTAATAAAGAGGCCGTTTCAAAAAATAATTAATTAATCTATACAACTTAAAAGAAAAGTTAGAATTCTAAATCTCAATTTTTAAAACATTGGTACGCATCATTTAAAAATTAAAGCTAATTATTCTGAGTAACTTTTGAAAGTACCATATCCAAATAAAGCACCGCATCTATACCCAATTCGAAATCAATATATCCTAAACGGTTAGATTTACTTAATACGGTATTGATTATGACTAGTACTTTAGCAATATCAAATCTTCGGCATCTAAGTTAGTTAATACACTAAAGAAAAGGATCTCGCTGGTCTGAAACAAATCTAAACATTACTGCTCGGGAAGTGTTGAGAACGTTCTTCTTCAGAGAAGTACCTGTAATTGCTGTAACCTTTAATTTACTGGTTCAAATGGCTTTCTAGCCCCCGAGAAGGTAAAATAAAGAGAAGAGAAAATGAAAAGGGCAAAAACTTGACAAAGGAGTGTTTCAAATCCCAAGCCAAAGAGGAGGCCTTTATGCTCATTTGGAGCCTATAGATGTATCGAAATGAAGTAGTGTGGGAGTCTCGTACCCATACGCCTCGGTTTATACTTAGTAGAGCACGCACAACGCTGGCAGAATGGAGGACGGCCAAAGCTGCATCTGATGCCCTCACATCACGATCTCATTGCATTCAAACTTGCTGGGCGGCTCCAGCTCCGTGCCATTTTAAATGTAACGTGGATGCTGCGCTTTTAGATAATGGCTCTTATGGTCTTGGTATGATTATCCGAAATTCTCAAGGATAATGTTGTGCGGGTAAATTGATGACGATTCCAGGGTGGGGAGATCCACAAGTAGGTGAAGCGCTCTGCTTTCGGGAAGCTTTGTGCTGGATTAAATCGTTAGCGTTTTTCCTAATATGCGTGGAAACGGACTGTCAGGTCGTTACCCAATTTTTGACATCTACGCATAGCGGTTCTTCATATTTTACTATGATTATTCATGATTGTAAGGCTCTCTTTCAGGAGATAGCTTTTATCTCTTTTGCATTTGTTAGAAAGCCAGTGAATCAAGTTGCTCATACAATAGCTAGGGCAGCCAATTCTATGTCTGGTTTTGAGTAGGGGGTATGCCCTCCTTTTTTGTATGACGTTTTAATAATAGATTCTAAAAATATGCACTGAGCGCAATCGTTACCGTTCAAAAAAATATATATCCCAAGCCAAAAGCTACATTTGAGTATGATAACTTATTACAACTTTATCAACAAGATATTAAGATTTGTTAGAATTTATAATAGCCTGCGGGCTCACATGAGAAGAAAAGTTAGACCACATACCAATGAGCCTATAGGCTCACATGAGAAAGAAAGTTAAACCACATACAAGTTTAAGTGATGTTCTATCCTAAAACCAATTGATGATAGGTGAAGTAGCTCACTAGATTTATATATTGATCTTCTTTCTTCTCTCTTTTCAATATGGGACAAACTTCTACTGTTATATTTCAAACAAGATTATCCCCTTCTTTCCTATCCTAGTAAGGATCGGCAATTTGATGAATCTTAAAGGGATCATTGCCGCCGGCAAAACTCAACCATTCAATATGTTTATTTTTCCGGTGGCTCTAACGGCAGACTTTATTGATCATACTGATGTACTGTGTGTTCCTTTTTTTCTAGAATTGCAACTCCATTGCTATAGATAACCAAGCAAGTCTTAACCTCATCCACCCACCCGCAGCTAGCCTAATATTGCTTGAAAATATTCGGAGTTCAACAAGCACTTTTGTTTGCTTCACAGATAAAGGAAGTTCCTCTGCATTTCTTGAGCTGGGATGTTTTGGCGTCTTAAGAGTATAATTGACGAGCTGGGATTTTCCATTCTTTGTTGCAGAGGCTATACTTCAATTGTAAGGTTCAGTGTGGTTTATTTAGGCACTTGATCCTGAAGGGAATGGTCATCAGGTCTTCTTGGTTGTGACGTTGGAATTGGTAAATTTGGTATCAACCCCCTGATTAATCAAGTTGATACCGTGGGGTGACTGATTATCCGTTGCTAGGGTCGTAGAGGATGTATGTATTTGGCATATTGCCCGAATCAAGTACAGCTCAAACCCCAAAGTATACATACGATACGATTATTCATGCTAAAGATAAGATTATGATATATGATGATTAAGTGTGGTGCTGCCTAGATTAAAGATAATGGGTGGCCAAATCAGTGCCCTTAAAGAATGCTCCCTCCTCGCTTTCCAATGAAAATCTTGAGAAAATAAAAAACAAAAACCAACATTCTCTTGAGATGTCCCGTTCTCCAAAAACCCACGAGCAGTCTTTCATTACAAAGTTCCATGGAAGTGTTACCAAGTAAGATTTCATGGTCCCCCACCAAGTTTTATAACCATCAGGTTTACAATTGGGTGTTTCATAAATGGGCCTAATAGGAGAGTAAAGCAAGAGTACTACCCATAAAAAAAATTAAAATTCTATTTTCTTAGTTTATTAGTCCGCTCTAATCATTGGTAAGCTATTTGGTCAAATGCAAAAATAAAATAAAAGGGGATACATAGAATATAAAATGAGCAAATAGGTGATGAAATCTTTCTGCCCTTTTGGATTCGCCGTCAGATGGGTCCTAAGCTCTTCTGAAATGAATGGGTTGGATGGAGCAAATTAGTGGAGTATACACAAAAGGAGCAATTGAAGCTGTAGATGCATCATATCATCCATTTTGTCTTGAGATAAAAGTAAAATTAGACAAAAACTATGAAGCCTAAAAAGACTATATTTTGGATACAAACTCATCATTACAGTTCACCCATTCCTAAGAAGATGAACAAAACAAGAAATATGTATCCTATCTAGGAAAAATAAGACCCCAAACTTCAATAGAAAGGAATGGAAGTAGAGGGGCAGAAGTCAGTTGCTCGAGGAAGAGAATAAGCCAAGGATAGCACTAAAATCCAAAAGGTAGGAGAAGGACTAAAGCTGTAATCGATATGAAAGGAAAGGATAGATGGAAGAAGAATTTGAAGCAGAATCTGAGTCAACAACTCAGTCAAACTTCACACCACCCCAATAAACTTCCCCTCCATCATCATGGAAGTTGCCAACTACTATATATTAACAATATTAAGCCCTATCCACTTGCACCTTTCACTCTCTTAACACAAAAAACATGCACATAATTAATCACATATAGTGATTAGGGTAAAGCTTAATAGGGACTAGAAAGGGGGCACCAAGGCAAAGATGAAGAAATGGGAAAGCAACTCATGGAAAATTCATTCTTATAGAGTCTTTGGCCAATCTTTTCCCATCCCCTTTCTCTTTGCAACTTTACTTGTATTCCTTTTTGGTTACTTAATTTTGGAACTCTTTTTTTGTTTTTCTCCTGTTCTCTTCGTTTCTGCCCATTAAACAATGAAAATGGCATATAACCAATCATCCTTTCCCCTCTATAGGAAACACCCATCATTGCTCCCAACAATCCTTTTCAACCTTAGAAACCTGAGCTTCTAAGATATTCCTTCTCTTCCATACTTCCTCTCTCCTTTTATGCTTTCACTTTCTCTCGATTTAAATACCCTCTCCATCTTTGTAATCTTTTCTCTACCTCACCCTTCTTCGTTCTTTGCATTACCATCTCTTCTCCTCCGTTTTCTTTTTACTTTTTATTGGGGCTTTAGTTTTAAGCCTCTGCAGACAGTCTCTCCCTTCACGATGGATCCTTCTTCTACAAACTCTGTTAATGGTTTCTACTCCTTTCTAACCGGAGGAATTGATGATCTTGAAAGAGTTTATCTTTCCAATAATTTCATGTCAATCCAATTCCTCCAAAGGGTACTTTCTTTGCTAAGATCTTTCCACTCTCAGTTGACCTTGCTCGTCCAGAAACTCCATTTGCCTGTTGGTGAAAAGTGGCTCGATGAATACATGGACGAAAGTTCCAAGCTTTGGGAGGCATGTCATGTTCTTAAATCAGGCATATCTGGCATGGAGAGTTATTACTCTGCTGGGTTCAATATCACTTCTACTCTTGACAATCATCGTCATCTTAATCCTCAGCTCTCTCGCCAGGTTCATCTGAAATGATCCCACTCCAAAATCTGTTATTGATTCTACTTCCTATAAAAACAAACTCGTATTTTAAAGTTAAAAGTTTTTTCACATAAAAAGTTTGCATCTTGAAACAGGTAATTCGGGCAATTTCTGGGTGTCGAAGAGAGGCCGTGGGATTGGAAGAGGAGAATAGAGCCTTAATGGAGACAAGAATCCAACCTCTGTCCTTGCGTTTTGACGAGAAGGTTGGGATTGAATCAAAGCTCAACGGATTCAATGGTTTTAGAGGGGTTCTATATGCAATGAGAAATGTTAGCTCTTTGCTTCTAATGATCTTGCTATATGGGCTGGTGTATTGTTGGCCAGAATCCAGTTTTTTACGAGGGTACGAAGGATGTTTGGTCTTCGGATCAGCTTTCATGATCTCAACAGCGAGATTGCAGCAGAGAGTGGCAGCAGAGATAAACCAGATAAATGGGAGACCAGGAATTCTACTTTTTGAGTTTATGAGGTCCAAGATGGCTATGGAGGAGCTCAGAGCAGAGTTGGAGAGTAGATGTGGCCAAGGGATGGTGGTGGATTGGGAAATAGAGGAAGAGATAAGAGAAAGGGTAGAGAACTTGAGAGGCTGTTTTGGGGTGTTGAGATCCGGAGTTGAGAATATTGTTGGACAGCTTGATGATTTCTTTGATGAGATAGTTGAAGGAAGGAAGAAGCTTTTAGACTTTTGCAGTCATAGATAAAATTAAAAAAAAGAGAGACATGAGTAACAGAACTGGTTGAAATTGGGGGGAAACAAAAAAAAAAAAGAAACATAGAAGAAGTAGAGCAGTTGTTGGAGTTGTTGTACCCCTAAAACCCTTCTGTCTAAAATTTTCCCTTAAAAAAAATTATTTTTAAATATTTTTACTGTTCCTTTTAATCTTTTCTTTTCTTCCCCCTCCTGTGGTTTATCTATTTACAGTTACTTTAGTTAAGAACTTTGGGATGAAACAACAGGGAAGGAAGAAGACACCTTGACTGGAAAGAAAAGACCGTAGACAAAGTGATTTGGAATGGAAAGAGCTTAAGACA